>NQII01000467.1:408021-420766 GCA_002778355.1 Clitarchus hookeri | reverse complement strand
CCCCCCAATCTTCAGGAACCAGGGCACATGTTTTGAAAGGCATTGTTTTGCTTTCTTCCACCTCACCCCCTCCCTTAATAATAGAGACACGTGCCGACACTTAAGGGGGGAGGCTGGCGACCATATAAACCCCTTTTCGAGAGAAGAGGGAGACAGTTGATTATTGCCGAGCCGAGAGGTTAGTCAGGGACAGTTGATTATTACCGCCCAGAGACATTAGTTCGAGGGTTCAGTCAGTTCTAGAGTACCGCGCAGAGAGTAGGCCGGGAGATCGGACTCCCGGCCCCGTCCATCAGTCGGACAGTTCATTATCACCGCGCGGAGGGAAGAGTTGCATCAAGTAATCGCGAGAAGACGTGAGCACGAGTCCAAACCGCAGTCCAGGGAGACGACACCAAGTGCGGGCCTTTTTCCAAGGCCTACCACTTCGCCGGAGCTCATCCCCAGATGACAGCCTAGCAACACCCACCACAGAGTTAAGTATAAAAGTCGCCGCCCACAGAAGCTCCACTCCACCACGAAGTCGCACAGTTAATACGAATAGCCAAATTAGAATACCACACCTCGGAAGTGTTACTGTATGTGTTTTTTGTTCAAACTCGAGACAATATAATTATCCAGTTAAGTGAAACGTCAAAAGACTACCTCATTGCAATACCCTTAACCTTCTAGGCGTCTTATAGNTAAGTGAAACGTCAAAAGACTACCTCATTGCAATACCCTTAACCTTCTAGGCATCTTATAGTCTGTGCCACTAAACATTAACAAAATACGCTACGAACCTTTAATATGTTAATTGACGTGGGGCCTAGATAAGCCTGCCTCAAGTTAAATTGGCGCCCTGACGAGTGGTGTAGCGTCAAGTTAATTTGGCGCCCGGACGTGGGGCCCAACGCTATTTAATGTAGCATACCTCAACATAATTGAACCGTTATGGGGAGTTTTATAGCAGAGAGTGAGGAGCAGATTTCCATCTCCAACATCATTGAAGCATTTGGTGGATGTTTTGGTACAAGAATGGGNTAGCAGAGAGTGAGGAGCAGATTTCCATCTCCAACATCATTGAAGCATTTGGTGGATGTTTTGGTACAAGAATGGGACAACATTCCGTTGGAAACTATTCAGACACTCTACGAATCTATTCTGCGAAGAATTGCAGCTGTTTTAAAAGCAAATGGTGACCCAACACCGTATTAATAAATAAATATTGTGTATATGTCAGGTGTTCATATTATTTTGTCCATCTACTGTATATAGATATACCATTCTTGTAATTTGAATAAATATTTCAGCTGAAGTAAAATTTTTTATTAAGATAATATTTTTAATCTGTAAATATATGATTATTTTAACTTAAAGTTTTGATTCGTACAAATTACAAAAAGTTATCGTTACACTAAGTGTTGTTTCAGCTGAAATATTTATTCAAGTTACAGCAATGGTACTTTTCAATTTCTTTTAAATCCGACATATATATATATATTCAAATGAATGAGTATTTTTGTTAAGTTATCAAAGATATTATGCCATGAAACTAAACTATAAAATATCCTCACACAAAGGAAAATAATATCTCACTCTTGAACAGCCTTAACAGCGCTGGTCACCAAAAAATTCATTAATTTATATTTGTAAAAAATTATGTTCAACTTGTAGACATTACTTGTAAGTACTCTTTACTCGTGTACAATTTTTTCAGATCGTATAGTTTCTGAATCATAGCGTGTCAAAATCACAATTTCATTGTTTTTGAGACGTACAAATAAAAAAAACATAAACACTTGCAAGGAATTCAACAAGGGTTGCCAAAAGGTCATGTTTTGATTTCTTTCAAGGTTCGCTTAGCAAAATTTAGTTTACAAAAAATCACAGACTTCTACAAATCAAAAGTATGCAAAANATTTCTTTCAAGGTTCGCTTAGCAAAATTTAGTTTACAAAAAATCACAGACTTCTACAAATCAAAAGTATGCAAAAATTTTATCTCATTTCGGCAAGTTAACTAGGTGTACGTCCCAAAAACACTAAAATTGTGATTTTGACATGCAATTACGGAAAAAATTATGAGGTCTTAAAATTTTTAATTCTTGATGCGTGGAAATAGCACTCGTAAGTAATGCCTACAAGTTGAACTGTATTTTGTACAAGTATAAAATAATGAAATTTTCGGTGACCAGCGCCCTTAGGTTGATTGGAGAGCACAGACACTTGGATCAACGAGCTCTACAGGCGACGTCAGCACGCGCCACATTGTCCCACGTCCCCGTGTCTACAAGGAACATTAAGGCTCCCGCCAACCTGTCCCTTGAACTGCATTGCAGACTGCCTGAAATACACGTTTTCCCACGGAACTTAGACGTGCATACAATGTGCTGATCTACTAAAAGATCACATACTTCAGGCGAGGGCTGTTGAGTGCTTTCGAGACATCGCACTCATTAGAAACACCATTTCAGAGCATTCCAAAATTGCTACAAACTGCCTTTTCGAAACGCCGTAGCTCAAAATATACGTGTCAAATACATACAAATCTAATCAATGGCCTTGCATTCATTCAACATTACTACAGAATTTCCACCAATAAAATAATATGGTCACCGCTGAAAGTCCCATATGTATACGCAGTGCAACGAGAACACTGCACGCCAGTTCAGAGCCTTGCGCTTAGTGGCGATGACGTACTTGTTGCGCGCGGCAGTGTCGTCCTTATCGTTCCCGCGCCTCTAGGCCTCAAACGCTGAATAAAGATCCAGGTAAGCGGGAACCTCAAGTAGGATTCACCACAGTTTCTGAAATAATTATACTGTAGACTCTACTGACTTGCGCGATGGTGTGCACATGGTAAAGTGATAACTTACGAAATTAATCTTTGAACAACAATCACTGCCAGTTAACTGCATTTAAGCTTCATGCACACTTCCAGTAGAACTGGCAGCTAATTAAGTTAAATAGTTCCAAGCATTGACGTTGTATTTTGAGTGTATTGTTTAAATTTTTGACAAACCATGTTTGTGGTTTTTTGCATTATACAATAGAGTTCAAATTAGTAAATTAGTAACACATTTACTTTTCTAGAAATTTCCCATTTTCGCTTGACTGGCGCATTAATAAAGTCAGTAGGCCCATCGCAATGTGCGTTTTAAATATGGCGCGAAAATACAAAATGAGCTAAAAAGTAGAAACCTTAGCAGGTTTTCCAAAAGTGCTCACTTTACCGTGAACAACTTTTATAGTATATTCCCGGTATCTTCAGATTGTTTGAATGAAACCTTTGAAAAACATATATATGGTTGTTTCCTAAATATGGCATGTATCACAAGCGTTAAAACTCCTGCTAAAGTAAAGATATCCTTTTTTTTTGTTAAATTGAACTTTAACTTATATCTTATGTGTATATTACACGTATTTTTTGCGAAATGATTTCAGGACATGTTATGTTCCAACGCACTTTAGCTCAGAACGAATTTCGTGATTGGATCATTTGAATTGTTGCGTGTCTGCTCTGTCTGTCCACGCGAATCACAGACGGTCAGAATCGGAGGAACTTAATTCTATTTGGCTCACTGATGTAACATCCAGTCTTCGCAGAAAGACAAGCAGCAAACAGACAAATGAAGACTGCAAATATGCACATAGGATATCGAAGTCTACCCCGCGTAAATCTTTTCGCGTAAAAAGAAGTGGCCCTTCTAATATGAATGAAAAAGGAAATAAAATATGTGTGTTGGTACTGCTTACTAGGAAATAGTTCTCACGCAAAATATAATTAAACTGAGTGCGTATGAATGAGTTGCGCTGTCCCTTTTGGTTTACTATACTTAGAGCTAGTGATTTTTCGCGAAAAAAAAAAAAATATGAGTACACGATAGACTTCAATAATTTAAGCACCCAACAGCAGTTTCACTATTGTCATTGGATGCTGTCTGCTTGAAAAGGCATTTTAATATTTGACCGGGTAACTCAGAATTCGGCAACATAGGCATGGCTCCTACGTGATTCGTGTACAGACCGTCTAAACTTACTTAAAAAAAATTCAGCCCAACAAGATAGGGCAACGTNGGTTTTTTGCATTATACAATAGAGTTCAAATTAGTAAATTAGTAACACATTTACTTTTCTAGAAATTTCCCATTTTAGCTTGACTGGCGCATTAATAAAGTCAGTAGGCCCATCGCAATGTGCGTTTTAAATATGGCGCGAAAATACAAAATGAGCTAAAAAGTAGAAACCTTAGCAGGTTTTCCAAAAGTGCTCACTTTACCGTGAACAACTTTTATAGTATATTCCCGGTATCTTCAGATTGTTTGAATGAAACCTTTGAAAAACATATATATGGTTGTTTCCTAAATATGGCATGTATCACAAGCGTTAAAACTCCTGCTAAAGTAAAGATATCCTTTTTTTGTTAAATTGAACTTTAACTTATATCTTATGTGTATATTACAAAATTTAATTTATAGTTAATATATAGCTGCACGTATTTTTTGCGAAATGATTTCAGGACATGTTATGTTTCAACGCACTTTATCTCAGAACGAATTTCGTGATTGGATCATTTGAATTGTTGCGTGTCTGCTCTGTCTGTCCACGCGAATCACAGACGGTCAGAATCGGAGGAACTTAATTCTATTTGGCTCACTGATGTAACATCCAGTCTTCGCAGAAAGGCAAGCAGCAAACAGACAAATGAAGACTGCAAATATGCACATAGGATATCGAAGTCTACCCCGCGTAAATCTTTTCGCGTAAAAAGAAGTGGCCCTTCTAATATGAATGAAAAAAGAAAAAAAATATGTGTGTTGGTACTGCTTACTAGGAAATAGTTCTCACGCAAAATATAATTAAACTGAGTGCGTATGAATGAGTTGCGCTGTCCCTTTTGGTTTACTATACTTAGAGCTAGTGATTTTTCGCAAAAAAAAAAAATATGAGTACACGATAGACTTCAATAATTTAAGCACCCAACAGCAGTTTCTCTATTGTCATTGGATGCTGTCTGCTTGAAAAGGCATTTTAATATTTGACCGGGTAACTCAGAATTCGGCAACATAGGCACGGCTCCTACGTGATTCGTGTACAGACCGTCTAAACTTACTTAAAAAAAATTCAGCCCAACAAGATAGGGCAACGTCTCTACAGCGTTTTGAAATATAACTCGTCTTGACGTCTTTTCGCAAAATTTCACTACTCCTTTCTATACTTGGTTAAGCTTTGTTTGAATGAGGCGGAAGAATATGCTGGAAGTAGAACTTTAGCAGGTCTTCAGAATGGTTGAAAGTAACCGTGAATGGACTATAGATGTCGTGGCAGCTTGTTCCCGAAACGACCAGTGACGCCCGGACACCGCTAAGCGCGGCAGACGCGTGTTAGCGACACGCATCTCCCGTCGGGTCTGCCAACCGCCGAGAGCGCAGAGGTCCCGGCGCAGTAAACTGCGGGTGACACGACAGAGGTGGTTGGTGGCAGGACGGGGAGCAGAATTTTCGCCGAACCAAAGGCTGTTGTCGTAAATTCCTGGCGAGGTTTACGAGCGTCCTGGGGACACGCAGGCACGCGAGCACGCGTGGGCGGACCGCGGCATGGCGACTGACCCCCTGACCCTTCCCCCAGGGGCAGCTAGTGGGTGGCAGGGATGTCCTCTCTCGTGTTGGCCAGCCAAGCAGAAACTGACTGTAGCCCGTTCGCAGTGAACTGTAGGGCTCGTTCGTAATCAACTTTCAGAAATTGTTACTATCGGTAACTGCAAAGGAGTGGAGTAGAGAGATTTTTGGCGGCTCTAAACATCTAGGTCTTGAGAACTGATGACGGTGAAGTGATGTGAGTATGGAGCAACGCCGGATTGAAAAGGCGGGGAAAACGGGAGATCCCAAGAAAACCCGCTGACAAGATTTGCAAAAGAAACAGTTGGCTATGTTGGATCCAATTTCCAAAATTACCTTAATTTTTGATTGATTGATTTGGATTTACATTTCTTTTATTACCAGGAAAAGAATACAGACGATGACAGAAAAACAAACATACCCGATGTCACAACATGGCAGCTCACTTTATATGGCTCAATGTGGTAGTGGAAATTTTGTTCCATAAGAAATGGATGAGGCGAGAATAAAAACTGTAAAAGACAAAAACAGTATTTTAACGTGAGCAAACTAACCGAAAACCTCAAATAGGATGCAAAACAATTTGTGAAATAATATAAATAAATTAAGGAGAAGCATAAACCAAAAACACAGTTAGGATAGACATTAAAAGTGACGTGAGTATGGAGCACCACCGGAATGCAAGGGGCGGTGGAAACGGGAGATCATCGAGAAACCCGCAGACCCGTAAGGCACGATACACACGTGCGAAAATCTGGGAGTGACCCCGCCAGGAGTTGAAACCGCTTCATCTAGGTGGGAGGCGAGTAGTGTGATCATTACACTACCGCAGCCTCTAATGAAAAGTGACATGAAAACACTACACGAATAACAAAGCAGTGATATAGGAAAGAATCACAAAAAAAAATGTTGTAATGAAGAATAACTCGTTTAAATGTGGCAAAGACAGCCTGAGGTACGTTTCCATGTAATACAAGGTTTAAGGCACCGCGACACCATAGGAATAATTTATGCGTAAGCATGTGATCGGAAGCACGTCATTCAGGAAAGAATAGTGTTCAGAAGTGGAGGCAAGTAACAAAGTAATATGTGGCCGTGTGAAACAAGGTTATTGACGACTTTCTAAACAATCGTTTTTTTTTTGCACAGAGGGGTGATTTTTATGATACACTTTTAATCAAAATAGGTTTACTTAACGAAAACCGACATTAGAACCACAACATAAATTCGTAGGAAGAAAATCATTTTCGAATCTTTGCTGCTGGTCGTGTTTAAAAATTGTAGCAAGCTAGACTTCACAGTCCTCTACATACACGAGCAGAGGTCGCTTATTATTAGAGATCTGAAGAATTCGCGGATTCATTTTGAGACNTCACAGTCCTCTACATACACGAGCAGAGGTCGCTTATTATTAGAGATCTGAAGAATTCGCGGATTCATTTTGAGACAAGCTACAATTCAAAACACGCGTGTTTATATAACTTTAGCCATTGGTTCACACGGTGTTTGACACCTCCTGGAGAACGCTGGCCCAATCGTCGCCTTCCGCTGTGACAGCAGACAACCAATGTGAAGTTAATATCGGCATATGTGTATATGAGGCTGTAGAGTCTAGCCTGCAGGTCATCGAACTCGCGAATTTTTCAGGTCTCTACTTATTATTCTTCGGCTGCTGCCACGGGCAGAACTCGTTCTCCTTTACTCGCCTGGCCACGCGGAATGAATCTACCAAAGTGCTGAGTGTTTATTATTGGTTCTGATTCTTGCAGGGCGTGTCGGATGTGCGGAGGACCAATGAAACACGTAAAACTAACGCAAAATTGTATGTCACCTTTTTGGTGTAGAATTATAACGCGATAGGATATGGTCTCTAATGATTAAGAAGCTGGTTGCCTAAATTGGATCGCTAAGAGTATTAGCCTACTCAATTAATGTATTTACTAATAACTCAAATTTATTAAACTATACTTTATCTTCACACTTTTCGCAAAAATTTATTTTTCTCTCGGGGCCACGGGTGCTCAGCGGTTAGCTTGCTCATTTCCCACCAAGGCAAACCGGGTTCAATCCCCGGCCTTGTCACTCCCGGATTTTCGCATGTGGGAATCGTGCCATACGATNCCACCAAGGCAAACCGGGTTCAATCCCCGGCCTTGTCACTCCCGGATTTTCGCATGTGGGAATCGTGCCATACGATGTCGCTGGTCGGCGGATTTTCTCTGAGATTTCCAGTTTCCCCCACCCTTTCATTCCGGCGCTGCTCAATACTCACCTCAATCGCCCTCATCGGCTCTCAAGGCCTCGCTGTTAAGAGCCGCCCAAATCTCTTTACTCACTGTTTTCCTCTCTTATCACCACGNTCATCGGCTCTCAAGGCCTCGCTGTTAAGAGCCGCCCAAATCTCTTTACTCACTGTTTTCCTCTCTTATCACCACGAACACATTTCGAATGTAGACCCTACCCATGTATTAATTCGTAGAATAAATAGTATATTTACGTTTTATCACAGAGTNAACACATTTCGAATGTAGACCCTACCCATGTATTAATTCGTAGAATAAATAGTATATTTACGTTTTATCACAGAGTGTGCAGAATAATCCACGTTCATCTTAAGAAATGTATCACTTTTCTATTAATATTCAGACAGTTTTTTTTTATATGTTCATGTAGTTTGTTTCCTGTTTATTATACGTGTGGCAATTTTTTAAGGGCTTGTTTTAAAATCAAATACAGTTTCTCCACCTTCTGTTTTAGTGTAACAAAATTGTATCTAAATGGCAATGTAATGGCATAGATTTATCCACTTATTCGTATTTCAAATGAACATTCAATCCTTCAGTAGAGTTGACGTACTTTACCGGTGTAACTTAGTTATTAACTAGCAGAGGTCCAAAACATTAATCTCCTCCAAAATAGCAATTTTCTATTCTAAGCNCGGTGTAACTTAGTTATTAACTAGCAGAGGTCCAAAACATTAATCTCCTCCAAAATAGCAATTTTCTATTCTAAGCCATTTTAACATAATTTATTTACTGAGATGATAGGTAAATGATGTTCTTTACGTATATGAAATGCATGAAACTAATANCATTTTAACATAATTTATTTACTGAGATGATAGGTAAATGATGTTCTTTACGTATATGAAATGCATGAAACTAATATCGTACCCGAAGCAAACATTTTCTATTACACTTACAGATATAGTAATAACTGTCCAGAAAAAATGTAACTGTGATACTCGAATGTTAATTGCCAGTTTAACTATAAGAGGAGAACAGCTAATTTTTCCGGGTGAATAATTGATGCATTTGAAGGCAAAATTCACGTTTCACAAAACATTTTAGTTATGAATGTACTCGTACTTTGTTGCCGGTCGAATGCAGGCCCCCTCCCTTCCTTATACTACCAAAGTCAATAAAGTTTGTAGATTAAATGACACCCTGACTGTAAGGCAGCCACGTATCACCGCGACGTACAATGATTTCTTGGACTGAGTAGCACCCCAAGTGTAGACAGTCAAGTATCACAGCGACGTACAATGAGTTCGTGGACTGAGTAGCGCCCCAAGTGTAGACAGTCAAGTATCACAGCGACGTACAATGAGTTCGTGGACTGAGTAGCGCCCCGAGTGTAGACAGTCAAGTATCACGGCGACGTACAATGAGTTCGTGGACTGAGTAGCGCCCCGAGTGTAGACAGTCACGTATTACAGCGACATACAATGATTTCGTGGACAGAGTAGCGCTCTGAGTGTAGACAGTCACGTATTACAGCGACGTACAATGAGTTCTTGGACTGAGTAGCGCCCCGAGTGTAGACAGCCACGTATCACAGCGACATACAATGAGTTCGTGGACTGAGTAGCACCCCGAGTGTAGACAGTCAAGAATCACGGCGACGTACAATGAGTTCGTGGACTGAGTAGCGCCCCGAGTGTAGACAGTCACGTATCACAGCGACGTACAATGAGTTCGTGGACTGAGTAGCGCCCCGAGTGTAGACAGCCACGTAACACGGTGATGTAAAATAAGTTTCTGGATTAGCACCTAGAATGTAGGCAGCCACGCAATACAGCGTCCAAGAACTTATTGACTTTACTACGTACACTGCTGGACAATGAAAATAGCGCACCACGAAGAAACCATGCGACAACTACGAAACTATATAAATAGCAAGAGTACGGGTGGTTATGCACATGATCCTATGTTGGTGCGTTTGAATTTGACCGCATACACGGCAATGGCACTGCAAGCACAAACTATCGGTCGTAGGGCACTGGCATGTAGTAGAAACCGCATTAATGCGAGAAACACCAGACGATACCAATCAAACTTACACAGTGAAGAAGAATGCCGCGTGAACGCCAAACGCGTCGTTTAACGCAACTGACCGACTTCGAGAGAGGACTAATAACGTGCCACCCTCAGTCACACGAACCACATACCAGTGATAGTGATGATCCCTGCAGTTCANCGAGAGAGGACTAATAACGTGCCACCCTCAGTCACACGAACCACATACCAGTGATAGTGATGATCCCTGCAGTTCAAAATTTGCCAGACCGAAATTGACCAACGTAGGGAGTGGGTCTAGTTGTGTTTGTGTATGTGTTTATGAACAAGGTTAAAAACTAGGCCAAGTTTGAAAGTCATCCTTAAAAGATACGCTGTTAACCACCAGGCATTAAAAAATATTAAACAATGTGCACAAGAGTAAGGTTATGAGGCGAATAAATTTAAACATAATAAAATTATAAAATAAGTAAACAAATACTTTGTGACTTTTTCTTTATATATCTCTTGTTGCTGAGTTATACAGTTGCTAGAGTATTTTTTTGTTTAAGTCTCTTTTCTTTATAGTAACAAGGATATTAAAAAAAAAATTCTAACAATAATACATGTAATTTCAAAAGGTAGATATTTTACATTATAGAGGTGCACCTCGTTGTAATTTTTTAATATATATTACATAACCAATACAGTAATTTTTGTTTGTTGGTTCACATATTGGTGGAGTTATCCATACATTTTATAAATAATATTTTATAACGGCTGAAAAATTATGAGTGTGTTGGTTTCAGGATACCTAAGAAAATACTAAGAAAATAAATTACATGCTTCTTATATTAACATAAGACACAAATTTAGATGAGATTTCTTTCTAGTCNAAAATACTAAGAAAATAAATTACATGCTTCTTATATTAACATAAGACACAAATTTAGATGAGATTTCTTTCTAGTCAAGCTGAGAAAATAAAATTTTGTAACACAGGCTTTTCTGTTTAAGTAGGTGCTGCCGCTTGCCAGATCCACTGCCATCAGACTGAAGTAAGAACAGTTACATGCCAATTTGTAACACGCGGAGTCTGCTCGTGAAGTCAACTTACATATCATTGCTGGAAAGTTGGCCAACGAGTTGGACCGCACCAACCATAAAATATAACCAACAGGTTATATTTCCAACAAAAAAAAAANGGAAAGTTGGCCAACGAGTTGGACCGCACCAACCATAAAATATAACCAACAGGTTATATTTCCAACAAAAAAAAAACACGAATACGTGGACAAGTAAATAAAGATTTACATTAAACTTACCAACGACGGTACTAGATGTTTNCAAAAAAAAAACACGAATACGTGGACAAGTAAATAAAGATTTACATTAAACTTACCAACGACGGTACTAGATGTTTGGTGCCACATAATTAATTCATTATCAGCAGAGCTTAAGAAAAGCAGTGTCAACTGCATGAGGAGAATATTGTGAAGGCATGATCACGTCAGCAACATAGAGCAACGCACTGGAAATGATAAATCCACAGAGTAGTTGTTCGACAGAGGAACCGTTACTCAATGTTACAGTTACAAATAAATTNCACTGGAAATGATAAATCCACAGAGTAGTTGTTCGACAGAGGAACCGTTACTCAATGTTACAGTTACAAATAAATTCACAAGTGGTATTTAGACTTTTATCCAAGGTTTTTCACAAATTATTGGTTCATGATTTTTTCAGATACCTGACAGTAGATAATAATTACTCTAATGAAAATAAATAATGTATTATAACGCAATTGCTGCTATCTTAATAGATTGAACAAAACATAAGGCATGAGAAACTCAACACTCTTTTTGAAAACACATAACTGACCAATTGATAAAACACAGTTATTTTGTACTAGAAGAAACCCCAAAATAACAATTTTTATAAAAACAGTAAATCACCTAAATAAATTAATTTTAAATTGTCTTTAAGAATTTATACATGTTATCACAAAATAAATGTAAATAACCTTCTTTGTGCACAAACAAATTTTATGTTTAAGTTTGAGCATGAAATAAATAGTTTGCCAGCAGATAATTAACACCAGAAAATTANGCACAAACAAATTTTATGTTTAAGTTTGAGCATGAAATAAATAGTTTGCCAGCAGATAATTAACACCAGAAAATTAATGACAATACTGCGAACTTTGCCCTAATAAAGGCATAGACAGAAAAGCATAAGAAAAACACTAATGGTGCCACAGAATTACACAATAATCGGGCTTAAAACAGCAGTGTAGTCGTATTGCCGTACAGCACCACATATGGTTTGTTCGGAGACCATACTGTCCGATGGTGTTAGGAGCAGTGGATACGTGAAGGTACCCACACACGGATGACCGGCTCAAGACAGACGAAGTCGGCTATCAGTAGAGATGATCAACGGATCTTGCGCCAGGCGCGGAGGGATCCCATGGTGACCCAATCCACGATACTGGCAAGTGTTTGCGCTCCTAGGTGCCTACAAACCATTACCTGGCGGTTTGCGGAGGCGAACCTGTGATCTCAGAGCCCCTTACTTATTTTCCATTAAATTTTAAATAGTGGTGGCTTCATTTGCAGTGATGAAAGGGCCAGAGCAATGTAGAACGCTACAGGCTGGCGAGGTGTGGTGTATAGTGACGAGTCCCGCTTCGTTATGGGGACAAATTATAATCTCGCCCGTGTGTGGAAAGCCTCTGGTGAACAACAGAATCCCAATCTCGTTATCGAGCGTCACGCTTCCCCCACAGCAGGCGTTATGAACTGGGGAGCTATACCTTACGATAATCATCCGCTCTCGTCGTGTTACATGGAACATTGACGTCCCCAAC
>NQII01000467.1:341273-407982 GCA_002778355.1 Clitarchus hookeri | reverse complement strand
CAATTCGCTCCTATTTCTGGCCGGTATTCCAGTTGCAATATTTCTGCAGGACAATCTCTGAACTCACATGGCACGAGTTGCTCAGGACTGTCTCCGCCATGTCCAATTACTACCTGGCCTACCCACTCCCCTGATATATCTCAAATCGAGCATGTGTGGGACCAGTTGAAATGCCAGCTGTCGTTGTGCCACAGTATCCGGTATTTGGAACACAATATCCAGCAATTATGGTCCCGTCTACCTCAGGACAACATCCAGCGTCTGCTGGACTCCATGCCAGACCGTGTTGCTGCGTGTATCGCAGTACAAGGGGGTGCTACGCACTAATGAGGATGATCAGACGGCGTATGACAGATCCACGTATATTTATCCTGCCACTCGGTTTTTGTGAACAAGTGCATTGCTTATCTGTATCACTACCATCCGATGCTTCCTTCTCTGTGTGCAATTTTTGTTTTCTGCTAATACATTTTAATTTCAACCCAGGCACTGAATTACTCACGGGAAAATTTAGAGTGAATTAAGAATTATATTTTCGTTGTTTTTAAAGTCGTTGATGTTTAAGTTAATGGCCCCGAAAGTGTTTTTTTGTAAGAAAGATTTGAAGAAAGGATTGGTTTAATGATTAAGTTTCGAAAAACTCCGTAAAACCAGCTGATTGAGGCAGAGGTAGGGACAGTGATATTTCGCAAAAAATTTCCCAGGCAAAATACTATTCAAATCACTTTGTGGTCGTCCAGCATTTTTGATTGGCTGAAGCATGTTCTTGTTGGTGTCAACTGTTTGCGCACTAATCACGAAGGTAGAGTGTCGGAGTTGCGGAATTATGAGTGGCTCGGTCAAATGCGGAAACGACACCAGCAGCCAATGAAAGTAGGACAACAGCCGAGGTGCATATATAGTATTGAAGTATACTAAGCGCTCCGATTTATTCGCAAAAAAATCAGTGGCCCTACGCCCTAGGCATAGGTAATTACTATTAATCAAACCCTTCTTAGTGTCAAATTTTAAGTGTTGCGCAAGGATATAAAACGGGATGAAAGAACAAACTAAGCGGGAATTTCTTATATACCCAATTAACCCTGGCCAGCCTCTAATGTGATAATAATTTTCTAGTAATTATTTGTTGTTTTATAATGAAAGAAACGAGAATTGCAAGCGGAACTGGCTGACGGTGGTTACCAGTTAGTTTACTGAGTGCCATGTTTGGAATGTTAGGTATTTTGTTACCGCGTGACTCGCAGAACTTGCAGTTCGACTCTCACCCTGAACGGTTGCGGTTGTTGCTTTGTTACAATGCGCACTGGTGTTTGTTCGCAACTATGCACTCACTGTTGGCGCCGTGTTAATCATCTTGAAGATGTGTCGATGTGATCATTCACGTGCAGAAGGCGCGGTACCCAACTCACACGTGGTGCCTCGTCAGCTGTAAAAAGGAGATTCACAGGCTAAAGTCGCACCTAGGAGATAAACTAATACAGGAGTGAGGAAGAAACAGCACGCCTTGCAACCAGACACCAGTTGGTAGTGACGCTGAAAGCTGTACTTGACTCTATGAGCAACGCCGGCAAAGCCAATAGTGATCTAATGACTCATTAGATATTTCAATTCAATTACAGTTATTCACGCGTGTCCTACTTTCTGGTAGTTATTGTGTATCACCGGTTGACTAATCTGCAAATGCAAAAACACATATTAAAGTGAATAATGTCTCTGTTCAACGCACTAATTGGGATTTAGAGTTTGCCAAATCGGTGCCTAAATCCCGAGTATTTCCTTATGTATGTTGATTTAGAAACGTCGCCAATCCGACACTTCTTTATCGCGTCAATTAATCATTTTACTTACCTACGACAGCTACAGAGGCATCGATATGACGTATTTGTACTGCGAAACTGAGCAGATATGCTAGTTTCACTCGATCGCCTTTGGGCTACGGTTGTGAATAAATGCGAATCACTATTCACGTCGGCACGTAGACGTTTCCAAGACCCAACATTTTCATATTTGGAAATATTGTGGTTATTGCCAATAAACTGTGTGTTTTCTCGAAGCACTCCCGTTTACTCCTTCCATTCACTTTCGTCACTGCTCTAAGAGACGGTCTCGTTTCACGCCGCAGCTAGAACATGATGGGCGCTTGTAGTTTTCGTGTGAAAAGCCCGTTAACAGGAGAACATTTCTTTCTCCGCAAGATTCGTATGGAATTGTTATTTATTTATCTTTACCAAATTTAGTCACAGTGTTTTCCTACTTTTCGGGTCTGGAAGTTTTATGCCGAAGTTACAATAGCCACGACGAGTACGACACAACAGCCCTACAGATCAAAACACGATGACATTTTATATATTTTAGTCAGTNACTCACTGTTGGCGCCGTGTTAATCATCTTGAAGATGTGTCGATGTGATCATTCACGTGCAGAAGGCGCGGTACCCGACTCACACGTGGTGCCTCGTCAGCTGTAAAAAGGAGATTCACAGGCTAAAGTCGCACCTAGGAGATAAACTAATACAGGAGTGAGGAAGAAACAGCACGCCTTGCAACCAGACACCAGTTGGTAGTGACGCTGAAAGCTGTACTTGACTCTATGAGCAACGCCGGCAAAGCCAATAGTGATCTAATGACTCATTAGATATTTCAATTCAATTACAGTTATTCACGCGTGTCCTACTTTCTGGTAGTTATTGTGTATCACCGGTTGACTAATCTGCAAATGTAAAAACACGTAATAAAGTGAATAATGTCTCTGTTCAACGCACTAATTGGGATTTAGAGTTTGCCAAATCGGTGCCTAAATCCCGAGTATTTCCTTATGTATGTTGATTTAGAAACGTCGCCAATCCGACACTTCTTTATCGCGTCAATTAATCATTTTACTTACCTACGACAGCTACAGAGGCATCGATATGACGTATTTGTACTGCGAAACTGAGCAGATATGCTAGTTTCACTCGATCGCCTTTGGGCTACGGTTGTGAATAAATGCGAATCACTATTCACGTCGGCACGTAGACGTTTCCAAGACCCAACATTTTCATATTTGGAAATATTGCGGTTATTGCCAATAAACGGTGTGTTTTCTCGAAGCACTCCCGTTTACTCCTTCCATTCACTTTCGTCACTGCTCTAAGAGACGGTCTCGTTTCACGCCACAGCTAGAACATGATGGGCGCTTGTAGTTTTCGTGTGAGAAGCCCGTTAACAGGAGAACATTTCTTTCTCCGCAAGATTCGTATGGAATTGTTATTTATTTATCTTTACCAAATTTAGTCACAGTGTTTTCCTACTTTTCGGGTCTGGAAGTTTTATGCCGAAGTCACAATAGCCACGACGAGTACGACACAACAGCCCTACAGATCAAAACACGATGACATTTTATATATTTTAGTCAGTTTTCACAATACCTCAACAATTTCGGTTGAGTTGAGAGACGTCTTGAGAGCCGATCAACAGCGTTGGCCTGGCAAGTGTTGTATTTGGCTGTTTGTAGATCTTCAAATGGCAAGTCACACAAATGACACCAGACATTTGCAGACAGAAATTCGCGATTAAACAATGTCGGTCCAACCAGTGTTTTATTTGATATTTGTAGACCCTAAAATGTCAAGTCACTCAAGTGACATCAGACATTTGCTGACAAAAAACTCGCGTTTAAGTGAATGATTCTTTGCTTTTAACTAAAGTTGAATGGATACGAAAAGAAAGTATTTTAAAGAATAAACGATTTTTTTGGCGACAAGTTAGTTGGTTTATTATTTACTCCCGTTTAGCAAAATATACCAGACATTTCGTTTTGTAGTGTTATATTTGCATTTTTTGCTCACCCCAAAGAGTCCGAGATGATGAAATGTGGAAATAAAATCGACTTGTGTCGTTCTCTCAGGGATACGATTTTGTCGGGATTTCCTCGCCTTTTATTGACTGTTGTATATTTTTTACGGGTTGGGCTGTCATGTCATTTTCTCCGCGATATTGTGACTCCTGCTTTACGCTATCAGGCTCCGCTTTAATTTACGGTTTCGCGTGTTGCAAAAATACATTTTACAATCCTTGCTCTAATTAATGCACAATGTTGCAAATACACGATTTTCTACGAAACTATTAAACGTGTGTTCAATGCGCTGATCTACAAAAAGAACACGCCCTCCGGACGAAGGCTTTTAAGTGCTTTTAAGACGTCATGCATATTATAAACACCATTACAGAGCACTTTGACATAGATTAAAACAGCTGTCTCAAAGCACTGTATCTCAACATAAATGCATAATATGTATACATAGGTACTCATCAGCTCTGCACTTAACTATGCCACCGACGTTTTCCAGCAATAAAATAATAGGGTCACCACGGAAAGTCCCATAGGTACGCGCAGCAAGACGAGAACACTGCACGCCAGTTCAAAGCCCTGCGCTTAGCGGCGATGGCGTACTTGATGCGCGTGGCAGTGTCGCCCTTATCGCTCCCGCGTTTCTCGGCCTAGACGTGGGAAAAACGCCATAAATAGCTCCAGGTAGTTACGGTTTACGAATAAGTTACCAACAGGGAAGATCACTGGCCGTTATGCCTCGCAGTGAACAGTAAATGACAAAAATAACCTTCGTGTGCGTTATGTTAACAATTGTGTACATGGGGTGGGCCTGAATGAGCTATTAAGTGTAGTGATTCCTGGCAAAGTATAATAATAATTTACTCGTGGTTAAAA
Source organism: Clitarchus hookeri (assembly GCA_002778355.1). Lineage (NCBI taxonomy): Eukaryota > Metazoa > Arthropoda > Insecta > Phasmatodea > Phasmatidae > Clitarchus > Clitarchus hookeri. The sequence goes on along the minus strand of NQII01000467.1, from coordinate 403,278 downwards.
TGGGTTATGGGAACCGTGGACATGTCGTACGTGTCAGAGCTGCTAGCACTTTGATTGCTGTACAGATTTACTGACAATTAAGACAAGCTGGAAGTGAGATGCCTATGTTCGCAGTTGTTGGTCTTTGCATTCCCATTTACAACCGTTCAATAGGTCACACAACAACGGACACCCTTACCATTGGTCTACTGTAGAAAGTTCATTACTGGCATTCTGACTGCCAGTATAATGCCAAGTCAAAAGTGCCCCAATATAATGTCATTTTTCTTACTTAAAATATTATCACATCCATTCTGTTCATCTTAAGTGATTTTACACTTTTTGAGTGTTGCTGAGAATATTACGAACACTGATGGGGAAGTAAAATTTCTTCGGCCGTGTCTTCAAAGATCACGGACATCGTAATGTTACGGAAAACTCCATAGAGCTCAATTAAATTTAAGTGACGCAATATTACGTCAGTTGCAATCATAGTACTGAAGCAATTCCCCCTCCCCTTTTTTCACGAAAACCGATGCGCGTTCAATACTGGTGGCATGTGCAGATGGTGATAAATCGGTCACACTTTCCTAGTGTGTGTGTGTGTGTGTGAACGCCAACAACCCTCTCCCCACACCCACCTCGCTGACCACGCGCTAATCTTTCTCCAGCTCATAAACTAGACCGCAGTCGATTCCTTTGTGCACTGCCCTTTCACTGCGTATGGCCCGCGGGAATGAATGCGCGTTGCTAGGGACCCGTCATTTCTCTCGTATTTTCGCAAATAACTTCACACCGTTAAAAATACTTCTGTACTTGTTCTCTCATAAACAATGCCTAGAAAAGTTCTTAAATATAATACAGATCACCAACGTAATTTTTGTATTCATTTCAATTGATTATTTGTTTGCTAGTAAAATGTCACAATATAAGCGGTATATCTGTTTATTTGGAGTAATGGCAAGTAAAGTAGTAATAAATTGTCGTTTTTTCTCCCCTAATAAAGTTTTAAAATCATAAAATATTTTCAGCTTTGTGCCAATTTAATCTCATAAACTAAAGTTGGAATTTGGTGCGTTCTCTGTATAGCCTACCTTCTAAAGAAAATTAATTGGAAAATTGCTATAATAAATATTGATATAAACATTTAAGTTTTAAGAGCGGACGGTATATGTTCGCCTTCAAGACAGGAAGCTAAAATAATGGGAACATAATGGCCATCGTAAAAGTGGTTAGTGTGCAATGGCAAGAAACCATTTATAAATAATATTTTTTAATGTTGATCGCGAGGCGGTAAAACAAGTGTTCACAGTAACGCGAATTTTTGTTGTCGCGTCGCATCTGTCGTGCTGTTGTGATTCCAGCATTAATGTTTTAAATGCCAATGAATAAATAAATGAAACACGGAACATTTATTAAACAGTGGTTGTTAGTGCATTATTGCAAGGCGCCCTGCTGGATTCAAGCAAATGTATGAATGTAGGCCTATAGTAGTTTTTCTAGTTGCGACATCAGCCGGTGAGTCGCTCTTCCACACACGACATCAAAACCCGTGTGGTTCTTATATCTTGCCTGTTGCACGTGAGACGTTATTAGTTTGTACGGCGCGTATCACGTGTCTATTGTTGTGTACCAATAAAATAAATCCTAGTAACAAATCTTTAACGGTACTGTAATTTTGTATTCATCTTTTTCTGTAAAAACATTATTTTCCAAGAATATCGACAAAATAAATCTCACAATGTGCTCGTTCCAAGTAGAATTATTTTTCCCCCTTGTACGTTTTGGCTGGATGTTGGGGTGGGTTTCTCATTAAATTTGAGTCGGACCCGATCGATAACCATTTGAAACAATATATATTTTTTACTGTTCCAAAAATCAGCACATTTGTTGTAACATTAAAATTTTTTGCAGTTTTTGGTAATAATAATATAATAATTTATTAACTTTATTCTGTATATTGTTGCTGTAACATGGCTCGGTGACTATTATACAATTTGTAAGCTGTGATATTGTTTTAAGTGTTACAGCGTTGTTAAAAAAAAATTCCTTCATTTTACGGAAAAATGTTGGCAAAAATTTATCCAGTGGTGTCCGTAAAATTTCCATAAAATTGCGGACACGCTCATTTTCAAAAATGGAGTTTTCCGTAAATTTGACGGAACACCCCCCTTAATTTCCTGGTTAGATTTCTGCACTTCCAACCTTTAATTTTCGTTATATCAGTGATCTACTGTGTATAAAAAGGATACTTAAAAAAAGTTAAAATATTTTTTATTTGAGAAAGATTTGAACCCGAGTCAAAAAGTTACAAGTACACGACTCTAACCGCACGCCTTGAACTCTCAAATAGCATCCATGGCGTAACTTTTGTCTTTATACGAAAGTCACATAAGCATCTTTCCTTCGTGCTATTGTTTATCAATATATTGTTTTAGAAAGTAAAATATCAGTCCGAGTGCTACGATTGTAACTATTCTGTATAATACACGACATTTTTCATGCTTTCAAGCTAATGGTAAATGTGCAGTTTATACAAACTTAAGCACTTAGTTAATTGAACGACAGAGTTCACCTGAGATAATGAACTAAAACTAGCAGTAAAATTGAGTATAAAAAGAAGTTTCGTTCCATAAATTCAAGACTTGCCATTTCTCTGTAGAATAGAGACATCGTAGCTTTTACAGCAATTTTTATAACAAAATAGCATTTATTAAATTGTTAGAGGAGCGATCACTTCACTCGGGGAAGCCCCGGAGTAGATTTTAAATTGCAGATTACCTACTGCACAAACGAGTAACTAATAGATACCATATAATTTCGCGTAACATTTGAGCATCACGCAGACTAAATAAGTCATACTTTCTTGACAAGTCATTAATTACTTCACCGACTGACACTGCTTTATTCGACCACATCTAACACAGTAGTTCAATAGATAACCTTTTGCTGTTGTCTCAAGAGTCCCCTAACACATGTAGTTGTAAAATGTTCCAATATCGCCTCAGAATAGACAAGAAAACACGAGCCAAATAGCGTAGAATTTTCAATAATGTAAACATATTACTTCACACTTGGCAGGGACGGGAAATTTCGCGAATTACTACTAACACAAGCTAGGTTTCAAATACTTGTACATAAAGGCCACGCTTACAATTGGATCAAAGTTAAGAAGACATTCCCTGGCGGAATCTCTGTCAATAGCAATCTTGCAGGAAAACATGCAACGAAATGTACACGTCACTTAACTAAAAAATAGTTTGGCATAATTTTTTGCCAAATGCCAGTTCGGCCAAATGCTTGTTCTGCCAAATCACTGTTTGGTCAAACGTCGGGTGGTCAGGTTAAGAGGAAGTTAGAAAGGAGTAGAAAGTTTATGCCAAACGCCTGTTAGGCCAAACACTTGTTCGGTCAAACGTCTGTTCAGCCAAATGCCTCTTCGACCAAACGCCAAAATTTAGTGAACCGTGCCATAAAAATACCTTATTTCGCTTTGATAAGTACAAGTCGTTATGCATACGCTTTTCATCATCAAGAGAACCGTCACGCCATTTCGTGTCTGTGTACTTGTCTACTCTGTGGCAGAACACAAAGTCTACAGTTCTCTGGCAGTGATAAGGACACAAATATTGTGACAGCTCAAGTACGTCATATATCACAGTTTTCTGATTTGAAACACCTAAATGCAAAAATCAAGTGATCATTAATGATTTTATATTCAATGAAGTATTTATTTAATAGTTTTAGAATGTTTATTACAAAGACGGGTTGTCCAATAAGCTACCCCCAAACAGTACAACATGTAAAAAACCAGAGAAATGAACATGTTGCCGCGACTGGCGAAAACAAGCATTTACGTGATCATACCTGAACCAGCGAAGGCTCCATTTCGACATTACCTGTCACAATGGATTGGTTTATGGATTTTAGGGACAACAGCAAGCCACTTCACATTCGTGGCCTTCCTAAAATCCATAAAACAGGTATGCTTTTACAACCTACTATCAGTTCCTGCAATTCTCCGTGTCAAAACTTGTCTAAATTTTGGGAAATATAAGTATTGTAACCCTCATAGGTCTGAGATCTACATGCGACAAAGACTCTGGTAACGTTATCTCAATAACGGAAACACTAGAAAGAGTACCGACTTATACCTGGCATCCTAGTGTGTTTCGGTGCTCGAAGACTGAAGTGCCTGTAGCGCAAAAGCTGGCTGTCATAAAAACCAAAGTCGAAAACGACAGCACACTAAAGAAACTAACATAAATACTGCACCTATCCCGTCCATCATGGAATTCAACATCCTTTTTGTCAACATAAAGGATGTTGACAAAATTCCTTTATGTTGTAATCGCCCACGCCCAAAGGGAGTGGGCGATTAACTAAATCATTGATTTTCATATAGGCGGCGCTATTGCAACACTTTGTTTCAAGTAGCAAAAATTCCTTATTGTGGCATGCTTTCATGGACACAAATTCGCATAAGAAAAAAATTAAAACGAGCCATAGTTTGCTGTTGACATTATATAAGCAAGTAGCATACCCTCGAAGATAGAGGATGTTCTCCTCTGGCAGAAGGTAAAGAAAGGGTACGAAGGCTGTGGCCACAGTCTCCACAAATGGAAAGTTTCAGCTCACTCACCGAAGAACCAGCCTGTAATGGGAGCAAGGTTTTAATAGCAAGTGGATAAACACCTGGTAGGGGTGGTCGTAATCCTCGTCCCTGGACATGTGATGTGGCGACATGTAATTGCACTCGGGGCACAGCCTGCGTTGAGTGTAAGGTGAACCGGTGATCCATGTTACCTGGTGGGAGTGTCCGAGACTATGGGATACGGCCTCCCATTCGGGGTTAAGGTGCACTCACAACCATCCATCGCATCTGTCAGTCGTCCGTACATACAGCGGTCACGTGATCTTCAACCAATGGCGGGGCAACTTTTTTTCTATCCGTACATCCGCCAAATATTTTCCAAACTTTAACTTTCGACGGACGGACGGACGAGCCACCTCCTTCTGACGACATTCCTTAGACGAGAATACGCACTTTGAAATAAAATTAAAGGCGGTGGATCTCTATTTATTTATCTTTGGTGGTAAATTAAAAAAAATGTAATGCAAAAGCTATTAAATTATAAATTTAAAAAATATTTCGTTAATGTTTTTTCCTTGAAAATATATTTCGTACCAAAATATACCTCCAACCTAAAAAAGATCGCGATGTAAAGTTGTCACACTGAAATTTTGCCGCACAGAAGGATTAACAGGTGACGGATTGTTGTGAATCGCTTTCAACTGACGAACGAAAACACAGACGGATGACTGACGGACAGGCGACTGACGGGTGCGACGGATGGTTGTGAGTCCACCTTTACGAGCCTGGGAACCACCTTGCAAATACATAAGACAGATGATAGTCAGATAATTATTTGGGCTATTGCCAGCTGTAGTATATGAGATAAGCTGATTCATAGTTGCGGGAAGTGCTAGCCATGCGCAAGCCAATAGCCTATGCTAGTTCAAGAGAGCCCACGCTCCCTCGTGGTACCGCTGGCCGTTCCCAATGCCTGGTTTACCAAAATTGTATCTGCCTGCCAGACTTGGCTCGAAACATGGAAACCATGGTGATTTGGGCCTGGTGGCGGACTTATCGCCTCCATCTCTGACACCAGGTTATACTGGGTAAGAATTTGGGTTGGCAGCGCGTTGAATATTGCACCCGGCGAATGATTCTGCAATTGCCGCACAGACGAGCGCATCACAATAAAATAATAATAATTCAGAAGATTAAAAATATGGACTTACTTAAAAGATACGCTGGGAGATAGCGGAACAGCACTTAAATAGTAATGACCTAATAAAATAATTATTAAACTACTATTAGTGTGAATAATAATTGCAAAGGGCATGATTACGCCAATGTGTAGTCAGAAATGGTCGTGTATAGTAATAACAACAGCATAATATCATAATACGTCGTAACTCCAGTAATGGCGATAGCTGACTACTGGAGCATCAATTGATTGGTCTGTTCTTGAAGCGATATATCGCACCGGTACCGATGAAGTCAACATGATTCGAAGCGATATCGAAAAAAGAATATCGCACAGCCCTACATACCGTGGGTTGAAGAATCGTATCAGAGCGGGTTCTCCAGGGCGACTGACCTCCCACAGAGCAGCTGTCGGCGTTCCCAGTATCACGTGATTCCACTTACGGGGGAAGGTGGAGGTACGTAACTGTGCCAGTGCAGTACCGTGCGTGTAACGGCCCGGCTCTCCCCCGCGGCGATGCAAGCCACGCTAGAGACGTTACCTGCCACGTTACACATACGGCCCAAGTTACTTAAATTGCTTCTTATTAACTCCTATCTTCCCCACTTTTACGCCCTTGCCCGGGCTTCGATCCCGGAACCTGACGGTCTGTGACTAACACCTTGACGACCTCAGCTGCGGAGGTTTAATTATTTTGTAATATTTATGAGTTCATTAAACAGTACTCTTATATCCCAGTACACTGCCCCACATATTGTTTGATCGGCACAAATACTCAGTCGGCTGAAATACGAAAAATTTCGCATTTTCACGGGTGAGTAAGTCTTCTTTTTTAACTCGTCTTGCAGTGCTCAGAGTTATAAGCGATACTCTGTAAACAGAGCTTGCAAAGAAAAATATGACGTAGTTAACATTATTTTAATGGCAACAGTCAATTAAAAAGTGTCGGAGATTAGAGAGTAGAAATAACTTAGCCTCATAGCCCAATGAGCTCGCGACATTTCCGGCTACCTGGTAATCAACTAAGATAGCAATCTTTCCCAATTTAGAAATGTTCACATCTAGAAAATTATTAACATTTTTGTGTATTACAGACTTAGGTGTGTTATTCGGATTACGGTCATGATTAAGGTCTAATTTTCATGTCACTGTAAACAGACAAAAAACAACATAAGGTGAATAAATTAACAATAAAAAAGTAAACTATCACAGTATGAAACTCGTTCTAAAAAAAAATATATTTTTTCACCAAGAATAACGTTATTTAAATAGCAGAACATTTATTTGTTCTGCATGAGAAAGGTGGAATTTATAAACATGTTATGCAAACAAAAGATTGAAATACTTATCAGCATACTTTTCAACTGGGAAAAGAAATTTTAATAAAAATTACTATAATCCAATGAGTATATTTTTTAACTTTATTGTGTCAGTGCTATAATTTTCTAATCCCAATTGCACCGTTGTGAATTTAAATGAAATAACTAATGAGTCAAAATACGCCGTACGTAATTTTGACCTTAATGTGTCGTCGGAGACAACTACCATAGGCGATTCTTCAAATAGTTTGTTGGTCTTCCGCTGCGGTAACTTGGCGACACTATGCAGTTCTCGGGCAGCTTTAAAACGCCGCGCAGTGTGGTGCTTTATTGTTAGACACACAGAGGCTTTTCCTGCTTTTATCATTTCCTTTTACAATATTAAACGACAGAGTAATTTTAAAGCCTATTTTAAGTTACGTGTACAAGGAAACATCATTCCCAGTAGTTTTCTTGAGAATAAAAGGCTTATATAAAAATAAATGTTCGTAAGTATGATAGCCCAATAAATATGCGCTTAAGGAATAGACTAATCAAATGAAAATAATAAAATTATTTAAAATTTCTAATAGGTAATAGAAGAAAATATTTACCTATATACCTAGTGTTATGAATAATAGCAACAATAATCAATTATTCAGCTCTACAATGACCATCTTTAGAAACGAAAATTATCCAAATCACGTCTTTGAAACTACGAGTGAAAATAACTCAGTCAATAAAAATTTTTGGTTGCGTCTCTGTGAATTTTATCTGGCTGTTTCCTGTATGATTAAAATTTTTTTTCATGTCTAAACTAGGATGAACTTGATTAGCTACGTAGATTGCTGTGTGTTAATTGCAGCGAGTACTATAGCACGTGCCAAAAAATCACCAAGTAACATCTAAGTAAAATCACTAGATATATAATTTGTATACCTCACATAAAACAGTTAAATTTACAGGATGTTTAGTTTTGAGCCTCAATGTTAATAATAGGTAATGTAAAAGAAAACTACCTCCTGAATACTTATTATTATGGAATTAAGAAGTCTGTATTTTTATGTGGTTAGTTTCAAAATAACTATGAATATGGTCGTCATCAAATGCTTATAATGTTTTACTATTGGTTGGTATAGAAAACTCATTTTGTTATTTAATTATGCAAAAAATATTCTGCCAGTTATTTGCAAAATGTGGTTACCATAGTCACTAAAAATCGTTTTTGTGCAAATACAAAACGCAAAACACTTGCAACATTATATGTATACAAAACATAACATACTAACAGCACGACTTCATTTGTCCAGTGTGAAACGTGCGAATTCCATCCTACAATTGTACATGGTTTGGTGGTACCATGTACGTTTGGTGATTAGTCCGTTCTGTCATATTCCGCGTGTAAACAGAAATACTTCAGTTCAGGGAACTCAAGTTCGTCAAATTCCGGCACCCAATTTCAGACAAGTTTCCCGAGAAACCAGTCCCGAGAACAGCTCGTTTCTCCCCTTTAAATACGATGGCAAAATTCGCAAACTGGACCATCGCATACGGCTGAAATTGATCTGCGGCGATTTTCGAGGCGAGTGCAGTGATCACAGGATTAAAAAGATGTTGTGTCATTAGAGATGCATGTTTCATTAAAAAAAAAAAACAGGAAATAACCACCTCCCACATTATTACATCGCAGCTACCACGCGACCTTACCTGTAACGCAACTCGCCATCGACAAGCGCCAACGCGTGGCTATAAAGACCATAATTACCCCGATTATTATGTCCGGGTGTTGGCAGCGGACCGCGTACCCTAAATAGGATTCAGGGACTGTCCTCTAATTGCCACCGGATTTTCGCGGCTCCAGTAATTTAAAACTGTTCCATCGCAAATCAGTGCAAAACTGCTTTTCTTACTAATATAAAAAATTAACTTTCCGAGTAAATTATGATTTTTTTTTACCGATCCATAAGTAAGTTTAGGATAAGTGGTTTCAGTTTAAATAAAATACTCATTTTCTGTAAAATATGTAAGATGGTAGCTCATTCATCAGTGAAAACAGGATCAAGAATTGAACAGGCACCACAAAGCGAATTATACATTATTTACCATCTGCAAATATTACGGACACCTGTTTTTCGCTAAAACAAAATATTTTACAACTAGTTATGTTTCAAAACCGTTTCGTGATTTAATTATTTTACTTTAATACGATGAAAATATTTTTCAGTAGGCTAGACATAAATTACCTACATAAACTCCGAGGCTGTCGTTTCGTTACTGGCCGCGTTTCTTAGTTAAATGGCATCCCTAACTCTCTTGTGGTTATCATTGTAAGCAGTTGTATATATTTTTATTTTATTAAAATACGAAATATTAGAAAGTAAACAATTTTTTTTCAGGCCATAAATGAAAGTCGATATTTGGTTGATAGTTCAAAAATTCGCTACTGACAAACACATGTGGTCGTTGATAAGTGTCAATACCAGCAAAAATTGTTGTAAATAGCACTTTGTTTACGATATTAATTTTTTTTGTAAAATAGTGTTTTGAACTATAGCGACAATGCTGTATCTTTTTCTTGGACAGATTTATGTATTAAATTGCTTTAGTCACCGCTTAAAATTCTAAGAAAACCAAATACGCGCACAGCTTGTTTATGACATTTCGCACCGTTGTCGCAATGCTTCCTTACGGATGGGCGTAACCTTGAGGCATTCAACATATTTAACTAGTGAACCCCTTGCGTTTTACGCAGCCAATAACCAAAGAACAATTGCAGGTGCACATGCAAATGTATAAATTCTATCTTGCACATACGCCTATACGCGAAAATAAAGCTAACGTGCCAGCTTTTCCATCACAAATCCCCAGGGAACTAGATATTCCAGTTAGTGAAATTCATTAATACACGTAATCAGTGAAATGCCAAATATTTTTAACTCAGCATTCATAAATAGAGAAATCCAAATTTTCGCAAAAAAAAAAAATTTACAAGCTGTATTTCAAAAATTTTAAGCTTGGGTCACTTTCTATTATTGGACTACTCCAGTAAAACGAGTCATAGTTACGGATAGGAAAATTTTGCTTAATCATTTCAGTATCAGACAGACGTCATTTTCATGCCTATTAAGCTCACCTTTGCAATCGGATCACAGTTTATTAGAGACGCCTTGGATGACTGTGAGCCAATAGCAAACTCTCAAGGAAGCAATAGGCGAATCCCATAGCGCCAAGTGTGTGTTAACACTGGCTTCTCTCTGGAGCAGCAACCAACGAACTTACATTTGAGGCTCGAGTATACAAAGGATCATCACGGGGTCTAGCCAACAGGTGATTGAAATCGCGACATTTTCCTGTCCTTATGGTGTATAATAGCGAATCTCAGATGGTTAGCATAATAGTGACAGAATTCAGAGTGGTCTAATCTTCTCACAAAAATACGCAGGCAACAAAGAAAGAGAAATCTCACACTTTCATAATATCACATAACAAAATATAGGTTGTTAGCTTTATTTTTTCCGGTCGGAAAGGAGGGGGGGGGGGAATTCTGTGTTCATGAGTAAATAGTTATATTTTGGAAAAGTAGTTTCAATGGAACGAAACCGCTGAATCTGTAAAACGGCCATTTGTACTAAGTGAATACTGGACAGTAATTTCACAGGAAACAGATGGCAAAGCTTACTTAGTTAACCATTTCAGACAAATACGAAGTTAAGACTTCACGTGTTGCTGATCAGAAATTGTTTTATGTGCGCATTGTACGTGAGCTGACACAGACCATGTCTCGTTATCCCATCCAATGAGCCGTCGACTTATTGTTCGGAGATAATGATATGAAACAGTCATAACGTAGAGAAGTAGCATGGTTTACTAATAATTTACTTACAGGAAAGACTATTGGACACTGAGAGTCGCACTGTGCAATACTGGCCAAGTGCAACCTTCATTTACACATTTGTAATCTACACAATTGTGTACACAAGGTTCCAATGGGTTACTCATATGCACGTAGAGGCTGTTCACCGTATAGTGATAACTTTTGAAAAGCCTGCGTAAGATATACTTTTCTCCTCACTTAGTATCCTTCTGATATATGTAAAATTTTCATTGCCATGGGCCTAATGACTTTATTCATACGCCATTCAAGTGAAAACGTGAAATTGTAAGATCCTAAATGTGCTGCTATAATGCCACTTCGTACTCTAATATGTATTTGTTTGTTATATGTTCATTTGTTATAAATTTGAACATTACACTATCAATGCAACGTCAATACTTAACTATTTTACTTAATTTGCTGCCAACTTAACGGGGAGATTGCTTGCCAGTGTGTGTTCAGTATGCAGTATGCAGTTGACAGGCCATGATTTTCATAAAGTATGATTTTAAAAGTGTTCACNGTACTCTAATATGTATTTGTTTGTTATATGTTCATTTGTTATAAATTTGAACATTACACTATCAATGCAACGTCAAGACTTAACTATTTTACTTAATTTGCTGCCAACTTAACGGGGAGATTGCTTACCAGTGTGTGTTCAGTATGCAGTATGCAGTTGACAGGCCATGATTTTCATAAAGTATGATTTTAAAAGTGTTCACNACCAGTGTGTGTTCAGTATGCAGTATGCAGTTGACAGGCCATGATTTTCATAAAGTATGATTTTAAAAGTGTTCACTTTACTGCGAACAGCCATTATCAGGATTCTATGAGAATCTGGGCAAGAAACACTTTTCCTCGAGCTCAGAAGCGTGATCGTGTACGCCAATTTCAAGACAAAGAAGTTTCCTTGTTGCTAAGCGGCAATACTTGATGGTGATTGGGAAAAGATTAGAGACTGCAGTATCCTTCAACTTTTCTTCGGTTGACTGCTTGTATTTGTGGGAATATATTTTATTATTTGACTGGGCCATTATGAATGGGGTTATTACACTACAAGGACATTTGTGATTCACTAATAGACGCTTAAATCGCATAGCATTTTTTAAAGAATGTAACCACTTAAGACCCCGAGTCACCCCTAATATAAATTTTTTCATTTATTCCTGATTCAAATTTAGGAGGATTAATTGAAAAATGTGACAAGAGAAGCTTAGTTTATTCCCTTACCCATCATTACTGACATAATATGTGAACTACTAACGCATACATATGCAACAATTAACTTCATACAAAATTTTACATAGTAATTCATTCTCACCTTTTAACGACAACCAGAAAACACTTATTTACATTCAGGTACATAAATTAGCACATAATTATGAAATGCAATGCTTCTATAATGAAACAATTTCAGTAATAACCCTGACTTTTCTGTTATGATACTAAAACAAATAATTTCTGTATAAGGGGCGATGCAGCCTCTTAAGAGAATCTGAAACTTTTCGCGAAAACTCAGAGGCTCTAATTATTGGAACAGGCCAAGCTGATAGGTAGGGACACCCGAATTTCGCGAAAAGACTTCACGACCAGTTGTATTTCATAAGACTTCAACTCAGATCCACTTTTGTGATTGGGTGATCTAGATGTTACGCGTCTTAAGTGTCTGCCCACGAATCAGAGACGTNTCAGATCCACTTTTGTGATTGGGTGATCTAGATGTTACGCGTCTTAAGTGTCTGCCCACGAATCAGAGACGTACAGAGTAGAATGATTATCTGCGTCCGGGGACAATGCATTTTAAATGGAATAAAACTGGCACCTGGCACCGGCGACGGCCGCCATGTTGTGACGTCACCCAAACGCCATGATGGACTCAGGAGAAATTTGATATTAACATTGACGTCATGCCTGTGACCTTGAATAACCTTAAAACAAAACAAAAAATAAACAAATTGCAAAAATTTATAAAATCGCAAAAAAAAATTACAAATTTTAAAAGTATTAAAAAATGATTTAAATAATTATTTAAAGATGTGACCGACATGAACGGCCCGCGTCAGGTTGACCAGTGTCCATCTCGTAAACCATGTTAGATGTCAGTGACCTTGACCCACGACCTTGACCTCATGCCCGATACCTTTAATAACCTTGAAAATAAATAAATACAAAACAATTGCAGAAAAAATAACAAATCGTAAAAAATTGTAGAAATTAAAATAATTTAAAAAAATTAAAATTGATTAAATAAATATTTTAAGACACGAGTCTTCAGACCCAAAACCCATCACCCAAGACACAAAACCCATGACCCAAGACCCATAACCCAAGACACATGACCCGTAACCCATGACCCATGACCCATGACCCATGGCCCATGACTCAAGACCCATGACACTAGGACCCAAGAACTGTGATCAATGACCCAAGACTCATGCATGACCCATGACCATGACCATCACCCATAACCCAAAAATACTAAACAATTATTAAAATAGTCAAAAAATAAAACATTGCAATAATTTACAAAAAAAAAAAATTATTAAATATATATAAATAATTTACACTTCCCGAGGTTTCCTCAACGCCAAATCCAGCAGATGACTGACCCTCGCCAATGTTTCTCATTGGTTAATTAGTCGACTGGCCTCCACCCCCTCACATTTGCTCAATCTGTCGAATGCACTCAAGCCACCATATTCATTTTTCCGTTTGTCATTTGTTTACTTTTTCATCACATAGGTGACGCTAGTGTATTAATGATCGATTTAGCCACCAGAGGAGCTGGCGATTTAGCAACAATGTTGGCGGTTGTCGACCTTGCCCTTGATCCCAATTACATAGAACTCGACAAATCGAGAAAAATCACAGTCCATACAATTGACCATTACTAGCTGGTCACAACAAGGACCCACACTGACTAGCCATTCTAGCCAACGATTGACTCCACCTAAGAATAACTCCACCCAAGACTGGTTCCTGGCGAGATTAACTAGGCACTAGACTAGGTCCTAACGAGACCAGTTCCTGCAAAACTGACTACAACAACCGACAAGACCAACCTGCCGTACCACCAACATGTACAAACGATGATGGTTAATCTCGGAAAAAACGCCTCTAATAAGAGTCTCGTAGCTAACCTCTTCGCAGAAAATCTTTGCAGAAAATCTTCTCAGAATCTGCGCAAAACATTTCTACCAGAGCTGACCATANTAACCTCTTCGCAGAAAATCTTTGCAGAAAATCTTCTCAGAATCTGCGCAAAACATTTCTACCAGAGCTGACCATACCGAAGGCCCATACTAACCTACCAAGCCAACTTACCAGACCAACTGACCAAGCAAATCAACCAGTTGCGAAACAATCCTTAAAAATATTCCCCTTATTTCATTAGTTCGTCATATAGAACTCAGTCAATTTTAAACGACACGAGCAAGGCACACTACTTCAAATCGAACTATAGCCCTGCTACTGCATGAACTCACATAAATTTCAACTAAAAACCGACTCTCAATTAATTGTTTAGACCACTGAATTAATAAGTCTTTCAGAATAGCAGAAGGGACTGTATAAGGAATTGAATACGCATTTTTATATCAATTTAATTTATTTACGTATATACATTGTCGCGTGCCGGTTTAGGGATTATAGCACGATATTGGCTCACATCCATCACCCCCTCACACCACCCTCGCCTCGCGCACTTCGCTAGGCGCCTTCCAGACGGCACGTGGAACCAGGGCCGGTGGAAAATTTTCAGTACACGTGGAGCGGAAGCGTAGACCTTCCCCCTCCCCCTTCACCCTCGGACACCTCACGCCCGCCGCGAGATCTGTGGAGTACAGGGAATTCACGAGATATCAACCAAATAATCGGGCGTATTTCACCTAACTCAGAAAATATTCACCACGGAAGGATCGCTGACGACAGTAGGAATTACCCCTCCCCCCGCCTGAAACTTCAGAAATCAGGACACGTGTGGTGGAAGGCTTTGTTCGGAGCTCTTCCACCTCACCCCCTCACACCTCCTTCCCACCCCTACAAGGCGCCACGTGCCGACAATTAAGACTGGGGGCTTGCAAGCATAAAAACCCCGTTTCGAGAGTGGAGGGGAGTCAGTCGATTACTACCACCCGGGTCAGTAAGTTGCTTATCACCGCGTCGGACAGTCAGTTAGTTCAGATCAACCGCCAAGAGACGTCAGTTCGAGCAGAGAGAAGCCAGCTGCGCCATTTTGGCCGGGGGGAAATTGGACCCCCGGCCATACGTCGTTAGAACAGCACCACAGTGAGCTGACAGCAACTGCGGCCTTGCCAAGGCCAACCACACCGCCAGAGCTTGCCCACCATAGCTGACAGCACTCACCACTGAGTTAAGTATGACAATCACCGTCACAGAAGCCCCACTCAACCAAGAATTCGCCCAGTAAATCCGAGTAACCGAACTAGCACAGTACCGCACCTCTCAAGTTTTGATGTTGTGTATTTGTGAATATAGACACGAGACAATATATTCGTACTTCAAAATACCACAGTCATAGTCTACCTCATTACCAAACCTGCAACCTCCACGCACCTTATAGTCGGTGCCTGGGGGACATTAACTCTGACCATATAAGCCGCCATGTCTTCCACAGTGGCGGTACATGAGTCGTCGTTAACATTCTATATTTCTCATTATTTTGTACATTCTATATTTACATTTATCAGATGTTTGCAGATCATGGATAGTAGCCAACAGTCTTATGCTATGTATAGCCGTTCTTTCAGTTTATTAATGATTGAAGATATCTCAACAATGCGCAAGAAATACCCACGTTTTTGAAGGTCAATAAAATATCTCAGTATATCAACAAGTTTATTCGGGTCTTCGTGTAATAGGTAGTCAGCATTATCGGCGTCTTCTGCCTTCTTCGTGTCGCTCATTGCAGCAAATATGTTGGAGGAGTGTGTCAGTACATCAAGAAAATCGTCATCATCGTCTTCAACATTATCGCTGTCTTCATGTTCATTTTAATTTCCATTATCGTCTTCACTTCCTGTTTCATCCTCAATATTGTATTTGCTTTTCTTTGTAGCAGGAGTTGTATGCTCATCAGTCTTTAGAGCCGACGACTATTTATTCTGAAGTTCGTCGATTTCACGCGAACATCTTGCAAGTGTAAATTCTGCTCAAACCGACTGTATTGCACTCATTCCGTCTTTTGCATTAACTGTCTCATCATAATCGCCTGTCGAATCGGTACCCATCGATGCAGCAGGGGATATTGCCGGCAACACTTGCTGGCTCTCAAAATATGAATCCTTGCACATCTCAGTATGTTCTTTCAATGTATAGCCTTCTTTAAACTGTGGGTGGCCATTGTCGAAATGCTTCACAATGTGAGATCCATCGTCGTCTTCAAACATTTTATGTAGTGTATTAACAGGAGGTAACGAAGTCATCACATGCAGTTTCTGAGTGGAAAAAAAAAACACTGCATTTATTAGTCGTGATGTGTTTATTTAAATTATCACATCGAGTGAAATGCCTAGGACAGTTTTTGCCGCAAAAAATCACACGAGATGGGTTCTTCAGACAGTCACTCGTCTTATGTCGCCACGCATTGCAAATTTTACTGAAGGACTTGGCACAGTTACAGAATTGTTTTCCATGTAATTTGTGGGCAGATGTTGAAGGTATGCATATAGTTGTACATGATATATATGATTTCTCATCGTCAGTGGCTTGCATCGTCTTCAAGCATACATGAATTCATACACTTTACTCCTGCCGACTGACTCCTACAGACTGATTCCTGCCGACTGGCTTCTTGAGACCGACTCCTCTTCCTCCCCCTCCTCCACCTCCTCAGAACTCCAGCAGACTGACTCCTGCAGACCATCTTCTCCTCCTCCTCCTCCTCAATTCCTGCCGACAGACTCCTGCAGACTGATATTTTTTAATTTTGCATGCTTTATTATGCATGCAAAATTAAAAAATATCAGATTATGTTAAACGTTTTTTCGCTAATTTATTGCTTTTGTACCTGCATAATACGAGATTTAATATATTCGTGGCATCATGAGGGGGCTGATATAGCGCAAGTATGCTAGCAAGTATCAGAACTCTTCCTGGGCATTATAGAGGTACACGAAGTTTGTCGCAAAAATGATCATCGATAATAGTTGAGTTAGCTCTCACATCAGGCTTCCCGAAAATTTATCTTTCGTATGTCTATGATTAACTGGTAACTCTGCAGGTTCATAATTAACAAGAGACTATTTAAATCGGTATTCAGATCTGACATTATGTATCGTACTGACGCTACTCCCCACCTGTGGTGTACAGAGTGGTTCGTAGGGTCCTCAGTTAATGTTATATGGCACAGACTGTAAGGTGCCTTGAATGTTGAGGGTATATAAAACAATACTTCATTACGTCTTGGTTTTAACAGGTTTATTTGCCCGGGAATTTACGCATATATTCCCGGAACTTTTCCGGGAGTTTATACATACTTTCCTGGCACCTTGTGCCGAGAATTTACGTTTACGTTTCGACCCTGAAGTTCTTGGCCTGAAGGGCTGATTACAATGTTCTGGCTAACGTTTCCGACGCTGTGGGGGCATCAGGTGATAGGACACGTCCCTGAGTGACGACATTGTTACTTAACTGTAGCTGTTCCGGCAGTTGAGGTTTGGTGAGTTGGGTGGCCCGGATACAGGCCCTCGGACTGGCTGTGGTTGGCTTGTTGCACTCAGCTGGCTTCCTCTCGACATGGCGCTCCTCGTCGAAGCTCACCACTCGACTCCGCCTTCTCGGTGCGTAATTGTAACTGACTGACTGACTGACTCACATCCCGGCATGGTGATACTGCTCGTCCGACGTAACTCTGGTAACTGTTTAACTGATTCGGCCGGGCCCAAACCCCGCGGCCTCTCGGCGTCCCGATGGACTTCCTCTCATGTAACTGCGCGATTCAACTGACTGACTGACTGATGCGACTGACTCACTCAACAGGGGTCCGATCTGCCCGATCTCGGTAAACTATTGCACGGACTTCCTCTCTCAGTGCGTGATTCTTAATGACTGCGGACTACTCTCCGAACGGATTGATTGAACTGATCCTCCTGGCGGGGAGTATCGCAGCCTCCGACTGCCCCGATATGACTTACCCCTCTCTTGTCTCAAAAAACGGCTTTTAAACTATCTGAGCGCTCTCCCTAGATTCCTACACGTTTCTCCCTTGTTGGGTGAGGAGGGTAGGAGGAGGGGACAGAACAAAAAATACTACATACATGCGCCATGGTTCTTGTTTGTTTGGGGAGGGGGGTGACCTGCACCCTAAAGCTTACCCTGTCAGCTCTCATTCCGTGGCACGTGTCCAAGTTGCCCCTTGGTTTGCTAAGGGGGGGAGGAGTTCTCGTGGCACAACATCCAAGCTTGTCAGCCGTTTCCTCTCGCGTGTAAATTTGCTAGAGGGGTGGGGGGAGAGGTTCCGCGCTGCAGCGACACATGTAATGGACTGCACACGCTAACTACATCTGGCTTCTCTGCACGTGTGTCTGTCGAAGGAGCTCGCTGGGGATTAAAATCACGGGGGGTGTCAGCGAAGTTTCTACTTCCAATATGCGTTACACGCCAGTACTTTGTAATTGAAATAAAATAATATTTGGGAACTGCGCTTAAGTTTTTTTTAATGGCCGGGTCCTCGGTGTGTCAACAGAGACGTTTCATCTGAGGGCGTAAGATTTATACAACTTAAACACTAAGCTTTTTCCACCTCAGAATATCACGTCGATTCGGGAATATAAATATGTAGCACTTTTTGGGTTATGAAGCCATTAATCATAAATTCGTTAATGGCCAATTTTTATTTTCGTACTTCTGTAATGGGTGGCCTGTTTTCCTTTAACTTAATTCGGTTTCATGCGTTTGTGTGTTTATATATATATATATATATATATATATATATATATATGATTTTTAAAAATTTTTAGGTGTCGTACAAGCTAAAATTACAATAAAAAAGTAAAGTTTACACACTTTTGTGACGTAGCGAGTTACTAGGGCGTACAGGAACAAGTAAAGACTAGGCCAAGAAATCGTCCTGACATTCACCTGGAGTGATTTTTAAAAAAAGAAATTCGGCTGAACTAGTCGAGAAGAGAATCCGGGTTTCTCTGAACATGGGTCTCACCTGATGTTGAATTGTGTGTGCAGATATCGTCTGTGTTTATTATCCTATGAATTAAAGTTCACTTGTGTGAGAAATATAAAACATGCTGCTGGAGCGACAAGTCTTCCCCCTCCCCTCTTTTCTGTGGGCTAGGTCAAAGCTCTCCATAGGTCAGTGCGCTAGGGAAAAGTCTAATTCAACACCTGGTGCAGCGCTGCTTGATATGTGCACAAGCTCAGATTACGACTGCACGTGTCTCTCGTTTACTGCTGTAATGGGACTCGTATCTATTTCTTTAAGTACGATTATGTCATAATAGTTTTTTAATGCGTCTATTAGTTTCGCCTGCAAATTGGGATATCTCGGGCTCTTTGTGTTGGTGTGTGTGTGTGTGTGTGTGTTTGGAGTATGAGCAAGTGGAGAATGTAGCATTTTTTTCTTCAGGTTTTAGTGAGCGATGCATGCATAGGAATTATGATGAGGAAATTATATCTTGTATAGGGCTCTTAGTTTCAAATATGCTTTTCTGTCATAACGAACACTGAATAAAATTATCTAGGAAATCTTACTCCCCCCTCCCATGATTGATAATATTGTATACTTTAAAAAAAAAAAAAAATCTCTGAAAATATTTTCTTTTTTTTAAATTCAGCAAGCATACTTTTACCATTTTACCATGTGTGTTTTTATGGTGAACTAATCAACACATGTATAGTTTTTATAGGGAGTGCGTTAGTGCAAAACAGATTATGATTCGAATGTGCAGAAACTTCTAAACATCATATTTTCCCTGTGCGCTGGCATTAATTTTGCTTTATAACAAATAAAAAGTGTTAGGAATATGGGGGATGAGCATTTTATTTTTTAAGGAATGTTCTCTGTAAATCCCCATCAGTATGTTCTTTTTGCCCCCACCAGTATGTTCTACCTTTTTATTGTCATAAATCAGTATGGTAAAGGGTATATTTTGTTCATCAATCAGTATGGTAATGAGTATATTTTTTTCACCAGTATGGTAATGTGTATATCTTTCTCAAGTGTCCAAGCTGGCCCTCCTGTCAGTGTGCCCTTGTGTGTATTTTAGAATAGGTAAAGACAAAGTGTGTTTTTTTTTCAAGCTTATTAAAGTTTGAATGATAAAATAAATACGCATTCGCGAATTATTTTTGCAACTTATTAAAGTATTACATAATAAATATAAATTCTAGAATTTATATTTTAAGTGTGAAATATTCCAAGTCTTGTAAGCTAGCATGAACCCACTGCTTATGACAGAGTCCAGCATTGCCGGTAAAAAAGTGAAAACTTTGGTTTTCTCGTCTTCGCCACGGTACGAGATGGCAATCTGCTTGGTGGTGTAAGTGTCCAACGAGAAAAAACCTTGGATGTTGCAAAACATTTTTTTTTTTACAATTTATTTTTGTTATATAAAAATATTTTTAGTTCCCATGCACACTAAGTACCAAAAAATTTTACAAAGTCATTTAAAACTTCATTGAGATCCATACACACCGGGTACCCATGTTCTGGATTAGTTTCCTCGCCGGGTAGAGCTTGAAAATAAATTTCTTGAAGGGGAGGGTGGGTCTTCACAGGTACAACTTGCGAGTAGATAACTTCCACGGGGACGTCTTCCACAGATACAGCTTGTGAGTAGATAACTTCCACGGGGATGTCGTCTTCCAAGGGTGCTTCTTCCACGGGGACGGCGTCTTCCACAGAGAGGGTGTCTTCCATGAGGAGTGCGTCTTCCGCGGGCGCGGACTTCGTGAGGGCTGCTCGGTGTGCCTTGCACAAGCACCTACGATGCAGCGTGTCGGGAACCGAGATGGTGCAGCCCTCGAAACACTCCTTGCATGGGAGGCAGTCCCGTATTTTTTCGTTCTGCTGTAAGTAGGCCCGGCAAATACCTGAATACAGTCGTAATTTCGTGAGGTGCGTAGACCAAGAGAAAACTTTCGGCAGGTTCGGCAATTCACCCCGTTTGTTCAAGACACTAAGTGAGCGCACCCTTCCAAATAATAAAATGGCCGAAAATTTGTTTTGCCACTCGGACATCACGCGTACATTTCTAAGAGAGAGAAAATTACTGTTTTCCCGATGGAGCTCTGGGTGCGTCTTATACAGAGTTTTAGGGGGAAAAATATAGTCCGCGCTTGCGACTAAATTAGGTCGCTGATTGATCGGAACGAAGTTTTCCGAAAACGCACGAGAAATTAACCAATGATAGAGACTGTCACGTGACGTGGTTAGCCAATTAGAATCATTGGAGGGGATGGAGCGAATGGATTTAATTGGTCGAACGAAGGCTCCGCAAATATATGAGAAATCAGCCAATGAGAAACATTGACGATGCAATTAAATGCATTGGTGGGGGGTGGAGCAAACTCGACTAATTGATCGAAGGTGAGTAATTGGTGGGGTTGGATGGGATAAAACGAGTATGAGTAATTAGCCAATGACAATCATTGGTGGTGAGTGGATGGGGCCAGTCGTCTGCTTTTCGCGAAATTCCAGTGTCCCTACTGGTAGGGAAATGCGGTAAGACAAAATGAAAATCCGATGGAATTGTGGAATTAAACCTCCCGAACGCGATCCGGGCAGAAATCACATGAAATCCTACTTCACTGTTCCGCACATTCTGCCCAGACAACATTCACGTTTCCAGACGACCTCGCTGCGTGACCGAGTCCATGAAGGCTCATTCGGGGCTCCAGACTATAGGTTCAAATCTCGGCTATGCCATGACAAGGTCCATCGTTTTTAGTTGTCCGTTTAGATTAGTTTAGTGCTCATCCCACCCCGCCTTAGCATTACGAAATAATAATAACTAGAGAAAAAGTATTTGGAGAACTGAAATGGCGGCAGGGTGGAATTCAGAGTTTCCTTTAAACTAAAGTCACTATCGTTTGTTTATGGGTCACTACCATGGTGTGAAGTCTTTTCACTGTGCTGTTCATGACTCGGTCACACTACTTCTTGCTATCTGTTTCTAGCTTACAGATACATAGAGCGAGTCTAATGAACTGCAGTACAAGAAATAACAAGCGCTCGAAGTCTACCTTGCCATTGAATGAATTCGTGAAACATTCAGGACTCTGATAGTAACAAAAATAAAGGTGGGAAGGTGGGTTTGTTACATTTTACTTACAGAACTTCCAACTCAGAACTTTAAGTGCTCGCAGTGCTGTGTGTAGTAGACAATTTGCCTCCCTCCAAGGGGCATTGGGTTCGATGCCCAGGAAGTGTCGAAACCGTATATTTGTGAGTGGAAAACGTGGCGGACATTGATTTTTGGCCAGTGGGTTTTCTCGAGGAACTTACATTCCATCACTGCTACATCTCATTCGCTTCGCCCCGACCGGGATTGGAAACCTTAGCTGCTGAGCGCTGCTCTTGTGTTTAATTCACTGCATCGGTAGTTAGTGGGTTCTGTACCAGTCAGGCTGCATTGGGACCAAAAATTAACAATTTTTTCCCACCTATATACTTGTCTTATTTCACCAATTATATGAATGGCTATTATAACGTCATTACGAAGGAGGGGAAAAAATTAATTACTTTTAACGACTTGGAATGAAATTTGCTATACTGGTATTTAAGTAAACGAAAATTACAGTGTATGTATGCTATTACAGACTTATGTCACAATGTAAAGCCCAGAATATGACATAAAAATGTACACAGAAACAAACGAGATTAGTTGTCAACAGACACTTGAAACATGTGGGATCATATATGTTGACAATACGTAATATCGGCTCTTTTTTCAGTGTGGCACTCTTTTTATGGCCCTACAGGCCTGCAATGGCGTATGTCCCCGGTAGGCTAATTTTTCATTTAATTACTATTAACTTCTGGTGTAGTTGGTCTTAAGGGGGAAGTATCCTATCCATTTCTGATTTACGTATTTTCCTCCATAACTTAATTTTTTGAATCAATACGTATAAACCAAGCTAGTAAATGCTTAGGGAACATCTTAACAGTTATTTCGAAATCCAACTTATTTTTTTTACATTATTAGTTCCACGTCTGTAACCGTAATCAAATATTACCTTATCATTTAATAATGTCAATCTAAAATGGGAAAATACAGGTATAATATAAATTGTTAAAATTAAAAGAAATCGTTCATTTGTTCTCTACGTCGTATTTAGCTTTGATTTTTCATGTCTAGTCATAAATTTTCATTAGTTGAAGATTAGTAAGAAAAATATAATTGAGTTGAGAGATTTGAGCGGCTCTTAACAACGAGGTCTTGAGAGCCGGTGAGGGTGAAATAGGTGAGAATGGAACAGCGCCGAAATGCATGGGCGGGGGAAACGGCAGATCCCTGAGAAAACCCCCCAACCAGCGGCATCGTCCGGTTTGATTCCCACTTGCGAAAATCCGGGAGTGACCCGACCGGGTATTGAACCCGGTTCACCTTGGTGAGAGGCGAGAAGTTTAACTACTCAGCCACCGCGGCCCCAAGAAATATCTGAGATGGAATGGATGCTACCCCCTTAATATTTATACGACTGATGAAAATGATATTTGTTATTGTACTGTAATGCTATTGTGCAGTTCAATGGAATAATCACCCACGATTACTGCCAGGTCGTCTCCCAGGAGGGTATAAAGGCGAGTCCCAGTAGATATGCCAGGTCTCCGATGACACCCACGATGGCCGAGGGCTGGATCCCCGGCAACGGTGGGTCGATATCCCGCGACTGCCTGCCTTTAACGACCCGGCAATTACCACGGCGCAAACACACACACACACACACACCTTTCCCTCTCTCATTTGCGAGCGCGCCCCGCATTAACCGGCCCCTCCTTTATTTACGGCGCTCCGTCCGTCCTCATTATCCACATTATTCCAGGCTGTTATTTGGGCGCGCCCTGTCCGCTCGTGTAGACACTTCTCCGTACGAGGAGCGTCGCTACGTTCCCGACCTGGCCGGCCGAGAGTCAACCGCGGGCGGGAGTCCTCGTACAACCTTCGCTTAAGTGGAATCCCTAGTAAAGAATATTAGACGCCTCAAGGACACGCCCGGCCGTAAGGTAGCATTGCTACGGCGATGGAAATTGACACAATAAGCTTCGCTTGCATCCTGTTTCCTCTGAAATTTAAGCGGTGACTATAGGTAGTGACACCCGATTGTCACGAAAAGATTTCACGATCAGTTGTATGTATTTCGAGACAGTTTAGCACATAATGACTTCCGTGAGATGATGATGATCGCGTTATGCGTCTTAGGTGTCCGCCCGCGAATAATGGACGTTCAGTATCGGCGCAACTTAATCCCTATTGGCCATTAAAGTAAGTTAATGTCTTCTCACAAATACGCGTGGCCAATAAAGGAAAGAAAACTACTGAAATCTAACCTGTGTGGAAGTCTTTTTTTTTGTCAAAATTGGCTGGCCTTACCTATAGGGTTTTAATACAGCAATCTGTTCAGAAAAGATACAGCTATATTTTGAAACACAGTTTTACAGAAGAATATATATCGCTAACAGGGGGCTATTTAAAGCGATTTTTCTTGAATTTGACAATTTTCAACGACCACGTTTACGTTTTAATAACCAAATTTATGGACTTTCAAAAAAATATCGACTTTCATTTCTGTCCTGAAAAAGATTTACGTGAAAACATGCAACAATTTTTATAAAGAATTAGAATAGCTAGAACTGCTCACAAAATGCGACCTACATGACAACTACGGAGGCCTTTTAATAACGTGTGCACCATGGCGAGGGAGAAGAGGTAATATGAATCAAAAGGAATAGGTAACGCAAACAGAAAACTCCAGGGACGACACTTTTGCCTAGGGCTACCCGCATTTCATTAAAATATTACTGCGCCGGCTATACTCCAACACTTTACGTACACACTTGCGAATTTACTTTGTCTGTTGGTCGCGTGCCTGTGTGAGAAGACATTTTTTATTGACTGAGCTAATCAGAATAAAGTTACTTGGCCAATGAACATCGGGTGATTCTCTCGCAAACACTTCACACGCGCCACAGTTAAAATTAATCCAATCAGGAAACTGGTTTTGAAATAACGTGTTTAGAAGTACAACTAGTTCTGGAATCCATTCGCGAAAATTAGATTCCCGTATTTACGCCAGAAAACCACACACTTTTGAACTCGTTGCAAAAATTCCGTTGAAGCTCTGCTAATTCAA
Organism: Clitarchus hookeri; assembly: GCA_002778355.1. Taxonomy (NCBI): domain Eukaryota; kingdom Metazoa; phylum Arthropoda; class Insecta; order Phasmatodea; family Phasmatidae; genus Clitarchus; species Clitarchus hookeri. Next base: position 378,019 of record NQII01000467.1, on the reverse strand, counting down.
TGATCTGTTCGATATACCTCCATGGTCCCTCCACAACGTACTTAAAAAACATACAGAGTTGATATAGTCGCATCTCCAGCCACTCACGCCACCAAAACTGGTTCTCTGACCAGCAACATCTCGGAACGCTGTTCTCCATTCAAAGCTTGGTAATTTACCCGCTAAACGGCAGTCTACCAATACATAGCAAATCTTTCGCAGCACGCGGTAGCCAATCAGACACAAGTACCGTTCCCAGAGCCTCGCGCAGCCTATCGGGGAATGGGAACGCCCACGTTAAAGGAGCCGCTCCGCAATTTCATTTCTGTTTCGTACCTATTTCGTGCTACAGTTTCAGCTAATTGTTCGTCAGCTCTTACCATAATGACTATAGTATATTCCCGGTTTCTCTACACTTTTTAATCAAATATAAAAAAAAACCTTTTTATTATTTCCTAAATATATTATGAATCACAAGCGTTTTATACTTCTGTTAACATAAAAGTATCTTAATTTTGGTAAACCTGAACTTTAATTTATATTATATCGATAATTTATGAGCGTTAATTTATAAATAAAAGAATAAAACCAGAGAGAAATTGGGTGTGTCAGTAATGCCTAGTAATAAATAGTTATCATGCAAAATATCGTTAAACTGAGTGCGCACGAGTGCGGTGCATGATCCCTTTGGTGTAATGTTCTGAACTTAGTTAAGATTTGTTTGTATGAGGTGGATTAACAACCTGAAATTTTATCAGGGTTTCACAAAATTTGAAAGTTGAAAGTAACCGCGAATGGAGTGTAGTCAGTATTACTCTTAATCAGGCATAACGGGATTTCCCTTTTGTTTCCTCGCAGGTACAACGTCCTCTGGGGCGTATATGAACAAACAGAGATTCGAATGATTGGAAAAGAAACTGAAACGTACTTGTGTTTGAAGTGTAAATTTCATAAAATGAAGTCTGTATACTTCCAGCTACCGAATTTCAAGAAAACCTTTTCATGACCAGCTGTATTTCAGAACACGTCTCAGACCCAGCCACCTGAGTGCATTATACATTTTACATGTTTTATGTGCTTTCCAGCGGATAAAAGACGTTCTACATAGACATAACCTCAATTTATCTGATCCAGTCTAGTACGTAAATGTTTTCTAAAAAAACCACGTCGTCAGTAACCAAAAGAAAATTCGCAGTTGTGCACTTACGATATTGAAGTCCAGCCAGCTCAGATATCTTTTCGTTAATAACATGTGTATTTTATTATACTTATTTTTACTTCATGGTCCATGACTTCAGAAACCAGCGGAATAGATTATGCAGTTAAAGATGGTGACTAAGAACGGAATTATTTTCTTTCCAATTTTCCATGCATTTCCTGTAAAGTTTGTGGCTAATATGTACGATGGTACGTATGCGGGTTATAGCTGAGTACATTTGAATAGCGGTCATGCACTATTATAATAATTATTATTGTTAATTCTGAGCTATCCTGGAAGTTTCAAACAAACCTTATCACGTTTACAATGTTACACAAAAACATACGTCTCTAAAGTTTGTTCTGTCTGAAAACAATGACGCAAATTTTAGCATGTTTCTATATATGGTGATATTTCTAACTGTTATGTTTATTATCGCTCCAAATATCGGGAAAAAATTAATCATTTGTCCCCTATCATACCAGTTTTGTGTAACGCAAATGTAAGCTATATTAGTTGTTTTTACGAAGCCAAAAACTTTACCTATAATCCCACTGGTGGCAAGCGCACAAACAGAAATTTACCACAAAAAAAATTACTACTTCCATCTTTCAAATTATGTACGGAATTGTCCACATGATTTTGCACAGTCGTAGTACCAGTTTGACAATTTGAATTTCTCAGTTTAGAAGAATACTATAAACTNACTTACCACAAAAAAAATTACTACTTCCATCTTTCAAATTATGTACGGAATTGTCCACGTGATTTTGCACAGTCGTAGTACCAGTTTGACAATTTGAATTTCTCAGTTTAGAAGAATACTATAAACAATGGGTAATATGTAGCGAGATTTATTTAAGTAGCTAATAATTTCAACATGCTGTCCGCATGCCATACGGGCAACAGTGTATTTTAGGCATACAGTCCGCAACTTTTAAAATCTCATCTATACAAATAATACACATTTTATAAAGTCTGGTAAGCAAGGAAAATTGTATAAAAATACATCCTTCAAAAAATATTTCTGAGCTGAAAAACATCGCTCGGTCATAAAGTACAAGAATGAGATGAAACGATGATAAATATTATTTATTCTGTTTGCCGTTGTAAGTGGACCTTAATATGCCCATACCCTTGAACATGGTATAACGTAAACAACCATTTATCGGTTATACTTCAAACTTGTATTGTTATTGCCATTAAAGAACAGTTTGTTTCTAATGAGTGACCCGTATGACTTTGTGCCAATTAGTTGAGTTGAGTTGAGAGATTTGGGCGGCTATTAACAATGAGGTCTCGAGAACCGATAAGGGTGAAATGAGGTGAGAATGGAGCAGCGCTGGAATGCAAGGGCGGGGAAAACGGGAGGTCCTCGAGAAAACTTGCCGAACAGCGGCTTCATTCGGCAAGATTCCCATTTGCGAAAATCCGGGGTGACCCGGCCAGGGATTGAACCTTGGTGGGAGGCGAGAAGTTTATCCGCTCAGCAACCGCGGCCCCTTAGCTAATAAGAAACTACTAACTCTGAAACGGTCGAATCGCAGATACAACCAAGTTACGGGTCCTCTCTGAGCCAGAAGTCAATACACAGGCTGCAACGTCTGGAATAAACATACGACTGCGAAGTCTAACCTTCTGCCGGGAAATAACACGAATTTTTGCAGAGGAGCCACGTTGGTGTAGCGGTCAGACTGCTTGTCTTTCACCAAGGCGACTCTGGTTCGATTCTCGGCGGTGTCGCTCCTGGATTTTCGCACGTGGGAATCGTGCCGGACGATGCCACTGATAAAAGATTTCCCGTTTCCTCCGCTCTTGCATTCCGGCGCTGTTCCATACTCGCCTCGCGTCACCCTCACCGGCTCTCAAGACCTCGATGTTAACAACCGCCAAAATCTCTTCACTCTCCAGTCCCCACGAATTTTTCAGATTGGCATTCATTAATGTCGCATTCACAGACACATATATAGAAGTGTCGCATCCAGTTTATTACTAGCGATAATTCCACTGTGCAATGGCGTCGAGTGTTGAAAGTGTTTGATCGTGCATGTATTCGGAGGGTGGCAGGATAGTCTGGTTACCTTCAGCCGAAGTTGGCGGCACTGCAGAGCCTGCTGCGAACAACTGTAAAAGGGAATACGAGGCTAATACCCAATTAATTCTCGAGCTTTTTGATGCGCTGAATAAAGGCGCGAAGAGAAGAGGGGAGAACGGGCCTACCTACGGCTTCAGCGAGTTGATGACGGGTAGGGGGATGAGAGATGAGGAAATGGATGACAGGGGTTACAGAGCGAGAAAGACCGGAGGACTAATGACGGAGAATTCGCGCTTTGGGGCTCATTAAATACAGATAGTTTGTGAGTGTTGGATTCAACAGCAGATAGTCCGCCGGTGCCAGTTTCAAAACGAAAAAAATATTGCCATTTACGTGATCTTTTGACGTGTCCACGTGTCTTAATTTTTTCTCCCTCCATAGCAAAACATTCGCTCGTTGATACGTTCATGCGCGAGCAATGATGCAAACGTTTTGCTTTTATGGAGTACAAAATAATTATGACGTATATATTGAGCAGTTTCATGATTTGTTTACATTTGCTCTTTGCTGTTCTTGGTTGTCACCTTGTTTGCTCTTCAACAAATAGTAGATAAGTACACAGAAACGAAAAGGCATGGTGTTCCCTTTGATATGGGCGTACCATTCTCTGATTGGTGGCGCGAAGCCCTGGCAACAGACCTTGTGTGTGAATGGTTACTGCGTGCTGCGAAAGGTTTCCTATTGGCTGGGCTCCAGACTGTCACGTAGGTTACCAGGCGCTCATTGTCGACATGTTGTTGGCCAGCGGCGCCATTTCGCTGGGGCGTACGGCAGGCGTTCGCGGTTACGCTGCTGTTTCACCTCTGTATTCTTAAGTAATCTGTAGCTTTTAGGAACTAAAATGTACTTCTATAGCTGACTACATAGCACGTGCATAATAGGTAGCGGCATCTGGTTTTCGCGAAAAGATTTCAGGTCAAGTTGTGAGTATTATAATATAGAATACTTTGGGACACAGTATTTCAGAAGTAGGAACTATGAGTGTTCTGCCACGACGTCACAGGCGTGGCCGTCCTTATTCATCTCCCCCCTCGCCAATCCCAGCCAACTGCCGGCCGGCCATTCCAGCAACCTGTAACCATAAAAATGATTTTAATAACAAATATATTTTAATAAAAAAATTATTTCAATAAAAATTAAGACGTATCTTCTCGCCACCTTGGATTTTTAATAATTATATCGGTTTAGAGTGTCGCTGCAGATAATAATTCCAAGTTTCTACTTTTTTCTAGTAATATTGTCTAAAAATGATTTTAATAAAAATTAAATAATTTTGGTATACCACTTTGGTATCCAGTGCATCGAGGAACGTGTTGAAACCCTTTCCTCCCTCACAAAACCTGTAATCAACAAAAAATGGCTTTAACTAAATAAAATATGTAAAAATTACATAATTCCTTGGATTTCTTAAAGTTCCAATCGCTCTTTCAACTGGTAATAGTTATTGCAATGAAAAAAATATATTTATTTATTAGTTTAATGTGATAGTGCATTCCTTGTAAAAATAAAACATTCGAATATTAATACTTTTTGTGTTCAAAAAAAATTATTAATGAAAAAAAGGGTGATATTCAGCTCTGCATTTTATGGAAATTAAACCACCAGGATGCGCAGGCAGGCTCGCAAGACAGATGGTGCATCTGTCATATTAGACCTAAACCTAGATGTCACTGGGGAAAAGAAGGGGTCGAGTGTTGTCGACCCCGAGCCAAGGGCATCGCGAACTGACCTCGGACTCTGCATCCCATGTGAATAAAACTGGAAGAATTTGGTTATGCCAGACCGTATTCAAGGGCAGGGCCGCAGGTGTTCGTCGTGGCTTTTGTGGTGGAGAGGGAATGGGGCGGATGGGGATGGGTGGGGGAGTGGGGAGGATGACGTTTCAGGGAAATGGTCCAGCGTGAAATACCTTGTTAACTCATAAAAGCAATGCTGAAGGCTGATCTCTATCGAACCAAATCACTATCATGATGGTGTGTTAGCGGGAAGGGGGGGGGGTGAACAGTTTATAAGACAAAGCTTCCGCAGTTTGACATCTTTCTGCATCCTTTTATCAGTTTCGTTAGAAGCATTCTGCTGTCGATGGTTATATCCACAGCATCCTTCTACAGTACAGAGAGTAAGTACTCACTTTTCTTTAATTGTAGTGAAATAACGCAAGCAGACAGACAGCCGCCGCTGCACTCTGTGTCTCCCGACCACGGAGACCAAGTGTGGTTTTATCACGAATGCAAGTGGGGCGTACGAGTGTAGTATGTTGACTATGGCTAGGAGAAGGGTGGGTGTTGGAAGAGGAGACATGCATCACTAGTGTATTAAAACATTGCATGTTTAAAAAAATTAATGCAATTTGGTTTATTCACATGCATGTGCATGCCAAAGGAAACAGAAATCAATTACTAATGAGTGTTATGAATTTAATTTTCTCGGTAAATTAAAATTTGCCAATGTTAATATGTACAATTGCTTATATTCTTTCGAGGCTCTTTCCACCATGCTAACGATATTCGTTACGACCCCAGTGATACTGCCCAGAGCACCAGTTGCAGGTATCAAGGCTGGAAGGAATCTTCTCGCCCTTCTCTTCCTTCTCCTTTTGCAACATCGTCTCACTTTCTTCTCCACCATGCCCATCTTCAACTGTCTTTCATCGCATTGGAAACACTCCACATTGTGAGTTTTTAACCGAGTCCTGTGTCTGGTGTGCGACGTATTTCGTAAGCCCTATGGGCGAGTATCTTGTTTGCCTGCTTGGCTTACAGTTCCTTGTGCTGGGAATAGGCGATATCATGCTACTTGCATTCCTCATCCAGCATGCTGATGCCTGTATCGCCATGTGCAAGCCTTTTATTTAGCTTGATTCCCGGCCCACAGAATCTGTATCTGGGAATGTGCAGCTCGAAACATCTATTGTTGATCAGAATATCGACGATCACTTTTCCAGATTTAATTTTTTTTCTACAATTCATCACATGCTAGTATGCTACCAACCGTTTCGTTTCAGTATCATGGAAATAATCAAACAAGAGGTTAGTTTTCTCGTTCACATCACCGAGGAAGATGTCGAAACCTCATACGATGCACATCATGGCATTTTGTTGCCCAATACTCTGAGAGGATTGATTTGCAGACCATCGGGTTGTGGCAAGAAGTGCGTGCTGTTGAGTTTGCTGGAGGAACCGAATGGACTTAGGTTCGAAAATGTGTACTTGTACTCCAAATAGCTCCAACAACCAAAATACCAACTTCTAGCACGAGTACTGCAGGCCTTGGATAGTGTGAAATATTTCCCTTGTAGTGATAACGAGGCTGCTGTGCCACCGAGCGAAACATTGCCATACTCAGTGTTTATTTTCGATGATATGGCATGTGAGAAACTGACTTCTCGACGTCTCGATGCCTTCTCTCGGACTCGTCCCGGATGAACCCCGCACTCCGCGCTTCACGTCGGCCGATTGCAGTTGGCGTCTCGACGCCTTCTCTCGGACTCGTCCCGGATGCATTCCGCACTCCGCGCTTCACGTCGGCCGACTGCCCCGTTCCTTCCTCTCTCTCGTGGTTTTGTATGCTAGTTCGCCATATTAAACTTGCATCCCCTCTGCACGTGGCCGCGCTGACCGCCGCGTCCCCTGGTTCGTAAAAAACGTGTTCGGCGTTCCGGCTACCCGCACGTGGCCCGGCGTCGTCCCTCGCTTCTGGCATAGACGTTTATTGTTCTGCACTGCACGTGCTGGAACCCTTGGTTGTTCTTTGGTCGGCGCACGTGTTTCTCCCGCTGCCTCCGGTCTTTGGTCAGCGCACGTGTTTCTTCCGCTGCCTCCGGATATCGCCTGCACGTACTGGAACACTTGGTCGCTCCCTTGTAACTGCGAGACGCAGCTGCGACTTCGTGGCGTCGTTCTCATCGCACGCTCGCCAAAAGCTCTCATCATTTATTGCGGTAGCCGGCTTGGGGGAGATTCAGCTGCAAGACGTAGCTGCGAGTTCCGGAAGAGTGTGACTCCTGACGAACAAATATCTTTCGGGACACGGGACGCGTCAATTTATATATATATTAACTGGTTTCTGTCCTGTTTTGTTACTCTATTCCGCCTTGGAATTTTTCAGTGTTGTATACATATTTATTTACTCGTCCATACGTTATTGGTCTTTTTAAAAGTCTTGTTTTTTTCATTACAGACATCTGAGCATCACAATGGCGAATGTCCAAAATTCTCCATCTAGTCATTCACTCCCATTGCACCTTTCATTCAAAGATCACAGGGATATCATGGAAGTAGAAGTTTAACAGGGCTTCAGTGGAGTTGGGAGTAACAGTGAAGAGGCTAAAGCAGATAATTAACAGAAGAAAAGTTAAGGACGACGAGACTTGGCAAACCAAAGCCAACTTTACCGAAATAAAAGCAAAGTAGCTATTTAAAGAACAAATAATTATATGTTAAACACTAATAGTTGCACAAATGGCACAGTGCGTAATGGCGTCTAACTCATACAGTGTAAGAGATAACAATTTATATTTGATGAAATTCTCATATATGCGTGAACAATCATTGAAACTACCTCCTCTCTCCAGTAAGTGATATACATACGCGTAAAAGTTACTAGTTTACAAAAGAGCACATTAGCAAATTCCTTTCAGAACAGCTACTGGAAAACTTTTAGCATTCAACTCGGTTGCACATAGTTGGGCAACTGCACTGTCAGTTGTTGTTATTAATGGCCTACAGTCCTACTGGGCGTGTCGGAAAAAACCGAAGTTCCATGTCACGATGTAAACACTTTCAACACGAAGCCGAAATGTCGTACATTATCTCGCTTTGGAAATCTGTACTGTCGCCTACTCAATTTCACTCCGAAGTCTGTTAAGCAACGGACCCAAGACTTCAACGGAATATCTTTCCAAGCACAACTTGCTGTTAAAAGCGGTAACACGCTAAAGAAATACATGTCAGAAAATAATAATGGAAATACGAACACTATCAATTCGTAATACGTAGGTGTATAAGCAGATATGTAACACTTTCGATCACAGCGGGCTAGCAATGCACACTTATCAATACGACCTGCGAATTCTTGAGGACGCAAAAGAAAAGGTGTTGGGAATGAAAAATAAACAAGCTCGTGAAACGATTAGCTGGTCGCATGCGTGTACATGATGCCGTGTCAAAAATTCCAGTGTCAAAATGTATGTAGATTGCTAACTCCTTAATTCTCTTATGTTTTGTGTTCCTCCTTTTCGCTAACTACTTGAATTGATACAGAATATCTCCATAAAATACATGATTGTGCAAAGCACTTGTGTTTATAATCTTTACGAAATTCAAGAACTTCGTTAACATTACTAGAAATATTGTTTTTCGAAATACACACTCTCTGTTGGAGTAACAACACAAAAAAATATGACAATATATAAAATAAAGCCTAGAATAACATATTATTTATGAGTATAATTATTTTCCAGGTAATTATAATTATATATATAAATTTTATAAAACATTTAAATACTTTAAAGATTATACGTTTTATTCCTAATGTACATTGGGAGTAAAATGGTCTTACTTATTTTCATAACCACGTTAATATCGAATATATTTCTTATTGAGAGATTTTTAGGAGTAGACGAAAATACTAGACCTTAAAGTAAAATGATAGTTTACCATGACGACAACTATTTATAACCGCAAATGCCCTATAGACATATATGAAAATTGAAATGATTGCTTCGACCTGCTGGATCTTCGCGAAGAGAGTAGATGACTGGAGTCAGTATAGACGCAGATAGGAAGAGGAGATTCGCTCTCACTTGAACACATGGCCACTCGCCAACGGAGAAGTGGTAGCTGTTCGAAGCCCAGTGTCCCGCCCACTGCGCTAGCCCACTTGTTCAGAGGTCTGTCATCACTTAAATTCCCACCCTTCTGACGTTGCTGCATCTTGATCCTCACGAGCTTCGCCGTACTATAAAATAAATGTTTAGTTTCAAAATACTGATTAACAATAACTTGAAAATGTACCTAGGCCCTCATTTTCTTAAAAAGTCTGTTTGCTGGTAAATTATTTATATTGGTAAATAATGGGAAATTCAAGAGTCGATTGACTTCTAGAACAGACTGAACAACCAGGGGCGTAGACCGACAGAGAGAGAGAGAGAGAGAGAGAGAGAGAGAGAGAGAGAGATAGAGTGAGGAAGGGAGGTTCCGGACTCGACAACCCCCTCCCCTCCACTACAGATATGAAGGAAACATTAATAAAATAAAAAACAATCAGTTATCAGAAAAACGGGAAACTAGGAAATTGAAACTGTATGATAGGGCAGCAAAATAAAAAAAATGAAATATATGTTTACCTGCATTTACTGTTGTTCTTCAGCTCAAAAATATTTTAATGTTTTATGGGGCTGCTTTATAAAAAAAAGTAAATTTCTACCTAAACCACAGCGCCCAGTTTTCTTTATGCTCCAGTCTATGTCCACTGACTGCTATNAAATGAAATATATGTTTACCTGCATTTACTGTTGTTCTTCAGCTCAAAAATATTTTAATGTTTTATGGGGCTGCTTTATAAAAAAAAAGTAAATTTCTACCTAAACCACAGCGCCCAGTTTTCTTTATGCTCCAGTCTATGTCCACTGACTGCTATATACAACAGTATTATGATCGTAGTTCTTCCATACCCTTGCGGATTTAATATTGACTCGGAGTTCTCCGGGAAATGCCACGCAAGACTGCTGCCACGTAGTTACACTTGCATTTTCCCGGCTTCACCCTCACGGCAGTATATCGAAGGGATTTACATACAAAACACTAGTTGGCAGCTCACTGGTAAATAATTACGTACGAGATTCGATTGCGACTGGCATTACAAAAGTACTGACAGGCGTAGCAGTATTTGTGTTTCAGTTTATCAGATTGCCGGCACCAAATGTTCGGTACTCTGGTCAGCAGTTGTAATTTACAGCAACGCAATAGGCGTGGATTGGCTCATAGAACAATTAGCTCTGCACAACGCCTGCGTGAAGTTTTTACTGGAATCGTTTGGTACTTCACCGCAACAAAGTTTGCTCAAGTGCTCAAACATACAGGAGTGGAAGGCGTGCAGATGGTCAGAAGTCGATGAGAAGAGATTTAAAAGGAAAAACTTAAAACAAATTTTTATCTCGCTTAATAGGCGCGGTATAAATAAAAGCAAGCAACTGATCAAACATCATGAATATAAAGTATCTGCTCGGCTTCGTATGAAAAAAAAAGTTTTCCTAAATCTTTTCGCGAGCAACTGGCCTTGAACAAGATTTGGTATCAATAAAACTAAGCTGCTGCTCACTATTACGAGCAACTGCTTAAATTTTCACGAGGTTTTATTTTTTCTTTTCAAACCTGTACAGTTCTTCAGTGTTCCTGCGTCTTGTGTAGTTTTGGCACCATTCCGGAACAATCGACATAAACTCGGCCATTGCATTTATCAACAACACTTGAGTAGAAGATACACCAAATGAAACATCTCATGGAAATTTAGGCAGTTGCTCGCAATAGTTAAATTTTATTTATACCAAATTTATACACGTGACGCAAGGATCAAGGCCATCATGAAGTTGCTCACGTGGAAGTTGAGGAAATCTGATTTTATTTATACGAAATCGATAAGATGGTTCAAATTAATGAGTTTTGAGCAACTGCTTACTTCTATTTATACGACTCTATGTTCTAACTGCATTTAAGTTAATATAAATTATGTGAAGGCAGAACACTACCATTCCTTGTTACAAAGTGATGTTGGACTTATGATCATAGTTCTGCGTGCACTATATTATTTGGTAATAGTTTGGTGCCTACGTTACAGTATTTGCCTATTCTTACTTTGACAACACAGAATTCCGACCCTAAAAAGGGGAAATGTTTATCAAATTCCTGCAGGGCATATCAAATAAATGAAGGTTCAGTCGCAAATGAATAAGAAACGTATAGGCTCCTACAGAACAAACCTAATACCGAATTAAAATATAAAATGGCAGAAACATTATTTTCGAAGAAAAATATCTACCGAGGTACTTTACAAAACACCAAAGCACCATCTTGTATAGGCGCCGCGGTGGTGCAGTGGTCATATTACTCGCCTCTTACCTAGGCGAACCGGGCTTGATTCCCGGTGAGGTCATTCCCGGATTTTCGCACGTGAAATTCGTGCCGTACGATGCCGCTGGTTGGCGAGTTTTCTTGGGGATCTCCCATTTCCCCCGCACTTGCAATCCGGCGCTGATCCATACTAACCTCCTTTCACCCTCATCGGCCANCATGTATAGGCGCCGCGGTGGTGCAGTGGTCATATTACTCGCCTCTTACCTAGGCGAACCGGGCTTGATTCCCGGTGAGGTCATTCCCGGATTTTCGCACGTGAAATTCGTGCCGTACGATGCCGCTGGTTGGCGAGTTTTATTGGGGATCTCCCATTTCCCCCGCACTTGCAATCCGGCGCTGATCCATACTAACCTCCTTTCACCCTCATCGGCCATCAAGACCTCGATGTTAAGAGCCGTCCAAATCTCTCCACTCCACCATCTTGTATTTTATGTTGGGACACACACACACCCGTGACCTCACAATTTCGTACTACCGTTCACCCACTTTCCTGTTCTAATATAGGCTGTTCATGATTGACTGGGTACTTTTGAAATCAACCATTGAAAAATTTGACTGCCCGTAACTCAATATATTTTAAAAGGCACATTGCATAGCATGCACCCAGTAAAGTTGGTAACGACGGAGGGAAAGTTGTTGCATGTCGTTACGTGGAATTAGAAGTGTTTGGTAAACATTTGTGAATACTGAAACAATTTTTTCTGCTTTCTGTTGTTTTATGTATTTTAGTGAATAATTCGGCAAACACGTATAATATTTACTTTTATAATAATTTCGCAGTTTCACTTGATCGACGCACAAGTAAAGTGATTAGGCCCATGACAATGTTAATTGTGCAAGTGGTGGAAGAATACATTGTATTCATACAAGTAGTTCTTAACCTGGTATTTGTAAAGTGCTTAGTTTACTGCGAACAGCATATATCAGCGTGCAGTGTCCAGCTGGGATCAACCCTAGTTCACCCTCACAGTCCTACCAAGTACGCTACTCGCTAGGCATTCTAGCATGATCTTTACGACCCCAAAGACTTGACACAACTTGATTAATTGCAAATTATTCTGGGTGCTCAGCCAGCTTTGTTCAATTTCTCAGAGGCTCGCTGCAGCTTTCTGTACTATTCTGCAAGCCCGATTAAAAATGGGGTTCCATCCGTTATGTTTCCCATCGCGAATCTCAGGCCGTGCCACTCTCGAATGCAGGGAGTGAGCTGATAGGTGAGGTGCTGAAACTTAGTGGCTCTTGAATACACAGTAGTTTGCAATACTGCATATGTGAATCTAACGTGTTTATCACGAATTGCAGCCGCACTCTTCACAGCAAAATTGCTTCATTTGTCACTATATTGCGCAGTGTCATTTCTCAACCAAGATTTGGGCACAAAATTGCCAGACGTTTACCTAGACAATAGAGAATCTTTTAAGGTAGCACGTAGGCAGTCACACAATACGCCCGTTTCTAGATTTTTTTATGCAGCCAATAATCATACGATTATAAAACACCATTTCGTTAATTTATTTTAATTACTATAGCTTAAATATCAATATCGTACTTTAGACTATTACTAAAATGCCCCGTGACAGTCCCGTATGCATCTACACGCAATTTGTCTGCGAGGAAATTTACACTTGCCGAAGAATAAATGCATCTAAGTTTGCGAAGCAGCCGAGAATGTAATAAAAACTGTGCTTTTCAGACTGACGCAGGTGCCCGCAACCAGCATAATTTCCTTTGCCAGCTTTGCACGGGCAGAAAAAACTTTGCCTGTTACATGGTTTTATACAAGGTCCTGGGGAAAAAGTGTCACTTCGCAGGAAGGCAAGATGTAATCGACGTTTTTACGTCATCCAGTCTGTCTCATTAATGGAAATAGCGTTACATTGTGATTTTTCACACTGCATGCAATATTTTATTTTAAAAAATTGTTTATGGCTTAGCGTCTCGCTCCACTCATACCCGTACTCTTAAAACACTGATAATTCAATTGCATAGATTACTAAAAGGGGCGTTAGGTTTTAAAGAAAGCTCTAAATTTCTGTTCATAAGTTTATAGTACTAATCCAATCCCTGAATATCCTGCACTTGGAGTGGACAGTAGAAGATGGTAGGTGATTGAATTCCTCGGACGCAGAAAGTGGTGTTATGTGTCATTTACCGGTAGCTGTCCGTTGAACATGGTCATATTATGTCATGTGAGTAAACAACGTGGTTCAGTGTAGAAGGACATTAATTGATTTTAGTAGTGCATTATTTCAAGACAAGTACTTATTTAAAATGTCGTTCGAAATTTTCTGCTAAATTTCAAAATAAAACATTGAGCAAGAGCGCAATTCAGAAGCTAATACAAAAAATTAATGAAACTTGCTCTCTAGTGAACGGTAGGCCGAATTTTTTTTTAAATTCTCTTTACCGTGGAAAACATGCCTCTAGGGTAGCTTAGTAAAATGCAAAAACAAATTAAATAAATTTTTACGTCTGGCGGCAGCGCATCGCACTTGAATATTTAACATTTATAGAAAAAGTAATAGTTTTCATCCGTTTTTTAAAGCTATAAAAGAAAAAGTTAAAAAACTGCTACAATGAAAAAGCTTTAAAAGAAAGGCAATAAAGCACGTTGGAATAAAAAAAGAAACATAAATAACTTAATTTAAGGTAGCGCAAAGCATTAAAAAAATCCACGTCCCACAATGCACTGCGCGATGCGCATGCGTGTGCTTCGAGACACAGCAGTTTCTGTCATTTGTTTACTAGACTAGCGGTGTGTTGTTCCTGTGAGTTTTAATAGCGTTTCTTAAAGACTGATTCGATTAATCAGTGAATTGATTATATTACCCTGTGTTCTGGATGTTTCCAAGAGAATTACTCGCAGCGACTCTAACTGCCCGTCATTTGGCCACCCAAAGAAGTCATCTGTGAATAAACTTCCAAGTAATGAAGACGTTCTCAAGTGTTGTTTCCATAAAAATTACAACTTAGCATTGAAATCAAACAGGTGAGTTAATTTTTCTCAGGTTTCGAATATTGTGGCACTACAAGTTAAATCTGTTTTTGACCAAGCTTCAATACTAACAGTAACACCTTACAGAATTGTTTAGTTAATAAATGCATACCATGACAGTTATCGTAATCTTATGAAGTCCTTTAAGCATGATAAGGAAAAGGAAAAGTTCAAAAAGAGAGTTGAAGATTTAAAAAAAATTCTTTGTTGCTATTTGATGTCTCTGCGTGTAAGGGCAAATAAACATTCGACTGCAATTCTGTATTGGTCACTAAGGTATGTGAGTGTCCTTTTTTCTATTATCTGTAGCTGTGAAAAAACAAAAAAGATACCTATCATTGAACTAAAATTATTTTACTTCCAAAGAATGCATGGCATTGGTAAAAGTGCAAAAGTAGACGTAAAGGAAACAAAAAAAATTACCCAAATACATGATTGTAAGTTGGTTGAACATAAAATAACTCAGTCCACTATTTATATATTATCAAAGCAATCTTGCTCAAAACATGCAGATGCAGAAACTCTCCTGACATCTGAAGATATTGAAAATGGCAACGATGAAGATTTTGAAGAACTTAAGTCTAAAATTAAGTCACTATGGCAGATGCGCATTTAAATTGAAAAATACTGCGTTGACTTGTGATCGCCTTGGATTATCAGATAGAGCAACGGCAGCTATCGCCTCAATTGTGTTGCAAAATTTTGGCATCGTAACTGATGATGACCACACCCATGTCGTTTACAAAAATTAACTTAGAAGGGAAAAATTGTTAATTGCTCAGAACTTCAAATGCAGGACACGGAGAAGCATAACACACTTCAAGGACTATATTTTGAAGGGAGGAAGGATAACACTCCAGATATTGAAACAGTTAACTCAAAGAAGTTTCGAATAACCATAAAAGAGGAACATTACTCAATTTTACAAGAACCAGGTTCTGTGTTCGTTGGTCATGTTTCACCCTCTTCTGGGTCTGCTCAAAACATTGCCAGTAGCATTCTTTCTTATTTGACTGAAGCTGGATTTTCACTTCATGAACTGGACGTAATTGGATGTGATGGCACCGTTACTAATACGGGGTGGAAAACCGGTGTTATTCGCACAATTTAAGAACAATTTAAAATACCACAAAAAGGTGCCTCTTACATTTCAATGAACTGCCATTCCGGCATTTATTTCAAACTTCAGATTGTGAATCAACTGGGCCAAAATCATTTGGTGGTCCGATTGGCACACATCTCAGTAAATGTGAAAAGCTGCCAGTGGTAAATTTTGACAGTGTTGAGTGTGAGATTCCAGAAATTGACAGGCAAATTTTAAGCAAAGATCAGGAGTACCTTCTGGACATAAGCTCTGCTATAAAATCAAATCAGGTAGCTGTCCTGAAGATTTATCTGTTCGTGAGCCTGGAACACTTTTGCCACACAATGTAGTTAACACAACGGTGAACAGAGTTCTCCGATTGTATTTAAGTATTGAAAACCCAACAGACTAACACAAGATCTTAGTTTCTTTTCACCTAAAGTCATATACCTATACCTGTATGGTTTCATGTCAAAAAAAGTAAATACTTCAGAAATGGACCAGAACATGTATTTCAAGTTATAAAACCGTCAAGATACCTGCCCGAAAACTTGCTGAAAGTCATTGACCCAGTAATTGAGAGAAACGCATTTTTGCCCATCTAGAAAACTTGTTTTTGAGTGTAATAGTAGACAACATGGATGATATAGCAGAGTTAGGTTTAAGAAGAATTATAAAGGCTAGAAACTTAGCTTCTAAAAGAAAGTCAATCAGGAGTTTTCAACCACCCAAAATCAATTTCCTAGCTACAGGTACAGACCACATCGAAATTATTCACTGGAACACTACTACACTTTCACCACCACCTTTGCTGCGAAGAGTCACCGATCAAGAGTTGGTCTAGGGTCCAATCAGGTAGAACAGCGGCTGAGTGGTACTTTGACCAATTCTCATGTCACACCCAAGCAGCAAAACGATGCGTGAAGCTGGTAACCGAGGCATCACAAAAAGTTGTCGTCTCCAATTCCAGATATGGTTTTATAAGAACTACACTTCTCTCAAGATCTTCAATGCCTAGTTTTTCAAGCAAATCTTATTTCAAACTACCAAAAGAAAGTAAAGACAAGTAAAGGACTATATTTAATTACAAACTGAAATTTTACACAATCAGGAAAATTGTTTTTGTTTCCATGGAAATTTGTCAATTAAAAAAAAGGTTTTTTTAAACGTAATACGCTACTAATAAATTATAAAATGTATTATATATTTTATTTTTTTATCATTCATATACTTTGTTCTACTAAAATATGACCATGGCTACTTGTTATAGAAGTAATTTGATTTATTTCCATTTATAAGAAAAATTATAAAAATCGTATACTTTCTCAAATTTAAGGGTCGCTGCGCTACCGCCAGACGTAAAAATTTATAAATTTTGTTTTTGCATTTTACTAAGCAACCCTAGAGGCAAGTTTTCCGTGGTATAGCAAATCCAAAAACACAAACAAAANTCTTTCCATTTATAAGAAAAATTATAAAAATCGTATACTTTCTCAAATTTAAGGGTCGCTGCGCTACCGCCAGACGTAAAAATTTATAAATTTGTTTTTGCATTTTACTAAGCAACCCTAGAGGCAAGTTTTCCGTGGTATAGCAAATCCAAAAACACAAACAAAATAAAAAAAATTTTGGCCCACCCTATTGTACAAGGTTTATAACAGTGGGTGATATTCAAGAGAGCCTTGTAAAATCTCAAAAATGTTGCCGATGTTATGCCAAGAAACGATCGTGTGCAGTGCTGACAATGTTTTATGACCTTCTTTAACGGGGACATTTGATTTTAGCTCAGGCCTTTTTCACAAACGAGACGTGGCTTCAACGCAGTGAATGTATATATAGCAAGGATTATCGAATATTGGCCATACAAAAATTATAAATAACTGGGCTACTGTTATTTAAAGATATTGTAGACTGACAAAAAAGTTTTGTTAAATCAAACTAAGTTTTTTTTGGCACGAGAAAGTTATTCGTTTGCATAGGGGAAATGAAATATTGGGTTTTTGAAACCAAATTATTTTGTTGTTATTATTTGGTTGCCCCAAACAAAGATTTGGTTGGTGCAACTTAAGATTTGATTTGATCTACGTACATTAAATAGTTACGGTTAATATAAGAAATATTGACGCCCGACCGAGATTAAAACACACTTCGTTTGCATTCGAGCTCTACGCCCTATAACCTTAGCTAAAGTGACCCTTATGATACCGGCATGTTTTTAAATAGATACAGTTCATATATTTGACAACGAGCGCAAATAAATATTTCAGTTTTACAACTCTGCTTATAAGTTCCCTGTTGAACTTGTCTCATACGGACGTTTATACAATTATCAAGCATTATTAAATAAACTAACAAACACTGTTACTATCCTAATTGTAAAAAAAATACAAACAAAATCCCGAGCTGTATTTTTAAACAAGGGCGATCAAATGAGTCGTCAAACCAATATATGCATTTGATTAAACTAAATGATTTTGTCTAATTTCTTTTGGCCCAACACAGATGTTTCCTTCTGTTAATCATGTATTTTTTCAGACGAACAAAATTAAATTTCTTGCTTTTCGTGTTTTATTTACTTTGTTGGGGAAACTAAAAAAATTTTCAGCCTTTTACATGCAAATATTTTGTCGGCTTGAACAAACCTTACTCTGTGTGTCAGGCAGTTCATAGCCTAACTGCAAGCGATTACGTCACCTTTGAATACAGCAAGGCAGTGCGACCTGCCATACAGCAAATTCTTTTGGGACGATGTTGAAGATACTCTTTTATGGCAGAATCATATTTAAAAGGCTATGGGGTGACCATGGTCTCAAGAACCTGTTTCGCGAGGAGACTGAAAGGTTGGACAATACCAATCCACACACTTTGCATTCAAAGTACATACAATGGAATTTTCCATGGAATAGTTAGGAATATGACTGAAGCATTGGCCTATGGGTAAAAAAAAAGAGCACTGTTTCCAACATATGTATTTATATTATACGACGTTGGTCCTATATTGGATTTTCTTTTAAATTGAACGGACTGTATTAGATTGTTTAATTCTTTCAGGACCCCCATTAATTTATAATTATTTGAAAGGGTAAGCAAATAATATTTGGTTATGAATTGTAAAGAATGAGCTGCTTGCTTAGTACACGCTGAAATCGACTAACCTTAGACACAAAGTGATACAATGTCCACAAAGCAGATCACACCACTTCATTGAGTACTGAGTGTCTTCAGCGGTCAATTATGCTTCGAAATGTACTTTTCGTGGAACATGTCCTTGCTGTTTGACACGGAGAGATGAACGAGTTATATTTTTTAGGAATGATACTAAATATTTTTCTGTGTTTGGGAAAAAACTGAAATAAAGTTTAAAGTGCACATACTGGAAGCAAAAATTATATTTCCTGTGAAGGTTATTATATTTGAAATTAGCACTGGCGGCATGAAGCTTAGTTGCAAGCGCGCTGGTGTTTGGTCAGATTAGTGAATCTGTATTATGCAGATGAGGTCACGTCATGTGTGGTTTGTGCACATCGTAACTTGCATTTGGGTAGCTCGTAGCTTGGTTCAGTGTACAATTATGAGTGATCCCCCACTAGCCTCTGCTGAAACTGTTGCTACACATCTTAAAATTGGCGGTGAGGTTTTTCTCAAATCACTTTTACTGCCGGATGATGATCCGTTCCTGGGTGCCACGATGCTTATTCTAGTAATATGATGATGTCACGGCTTGCAAGAAGAACATATACCCGCGTTAGGAAGCTTCGCATAATATCCTGTCAACCGACCAAGACACGCAGGAGAAATGGTCTCGATGGGAATGATGGGCACTGCCACACTAACAGAGATTTGAAAGTTTGTATTTCGCTTGTAAATTCTTCGCAGCAGTAGAAGGTTCTTAACTTCAGTTTACTTAAGTAACTTTCATTTATAGTATCGAGTTTTTCTGAATTAGAGTAAGCGTTGTGTTGTTGCTGCTCCATCGCGGTGCCGACGACTGGCTTCTTGAAGATCGTGGCAAGAGAAAGGAGAACAGCGTCAGTTTTATACCGAGACTCAGGATTGGCGTAACTTTTTTTTTCTCTTCACGTCTGTCGTATACTTTATTTCAGTCCCTCCCAGAAGACCTACCATCTTTCAAGACCCTCGGCTGTATGCTCACTTACAAACCGTGCGCAAAATTAATGACTTTAAATGTTTATTTTTATGATTAATATATGACTTACAAAAATTAATGCTTTGCGTTTTCATTTTGTTAAATTATATTCTTTGCCGTGGAGCATGTGTTTGATTCCGGGTTTACACGCCAGCCACTAAAGCGTAGCTCTGAGGTTTTTGCCACACTACGTGAAAAAATTGCCTCGCAGGTTGCTCGCGAGTGGTCGCATTACGGTCACTCGTGCAATTAGAAACACATATGGTCGTTGGAATCATCTAGACTGTTACAATAAGGACATCCATCTGATGGCTTGTAGGTAACGTCTAAATATTGTTAACACAGAGAGTAATGCCAACAGTGCTGCTTATTTGATTCCAGTCTGTAATTGTATTTGCTACTGTACGCATGGTTGCTACATCAGAGCACTTTGGAGTTCCTACTACAAAACTGATAGTACCTCCAACAGAACAGCTTTAGCAATAGCTGGATTGTTCCACAACAACTAGGATGTTCTATTGCTATTACTGAACAGTTCTATAAACTGGGTTCAGTCTATATGGTTCCTGAAGCCATATTTTTGATCGGTGTGAATACGCTATGGTTATTGGGACTGGCGGCGTGCATCGAAGATATACAGTTTTCAACAAACGGCAGAAAATTTTGGAAACGTTCACCAGTAGCCAGGGTTCAAGTTTTAGCGGTCATAGGGCCACCTGATTTCTGCGCCAAAAGTTGTCAAGGCTAGTTGTATTTCAAATCACTTTTCCTCAGATCCACATTCGTTGTTGGACTATTCTAATTGCTGTGAGACTTAGGTTTCCGTTGCGAACCACAGACGTTCTACAAATCCGTGAATAGTATTAGGCTCATTTGTGTTCCTTTAATAAACACATGACTAGTAATACATAACAACCGATAAACATTCACGAGTAACGCATTTCTTTTTTGTTATTAACACGTCAACGCCTAATTTCCTAATGTTAACAGACGGCAGATATTAAATCAGAGGGATTGTAGTTTCATCTCACGTAGTTTTTGACTTTTTGCAAAGAAACATTTTCATTGGCAATTTTCAAGGGCGCGTTTCCCCCTTCGTAATCACGGCAGGTCATATGTCATGTTCTGTTTTCTGCCCCATTTTGCATAACGGATCTCACAAAATGTTGTGTTCAAGAGTTCAGAATAAATCTGTATATCACAGATTCCTAATTCTAAGATGCTCAGTTAAGTAAGAGAATGTCGCATCGAAAGGACACGCGTACAACAATCAAAGGAAAGCTGTGGGTGCACATGAAAGATACTAAATTATAGCTTCTGTGTTCTCATGCAGTCGGCGCGGCGCTCCCCTGGCAGCCGACCCCAGTGGCGTTAGACGGGTTTCCTTTGTGGGAGGGGTCAGAGTCCAGCCAGGATGAGCATGTCATCCTCACGAAAATTTAAATCCTCGCCTCACCCATCTAATTTTTCAGCTCGGGGTCCCGGTAGTGTTGGAACCAGTAGCGGTTAATGGGCGGTTACCAGGATCTTCCGCACTGGCAGGCGCTGCACGCAGCCTTGTAGGGTCGGTTGCAACTCGTTTGGTTACGCATCAATGGGAATTGTTCAAGCCCGCGAGTATATTTCGAAGGAAGTTGTATATTAAAACTCTGCACGGTCATTTATTTCTCAGTGATTGGATTTTTTTTTGCGTGCCACGTGAATAACGGGCGTTGCCGTATAAAGATAGCTCATTCACAGAGAAGACACTCTTTTCACACGAGCATCAGGCAGGCAGGGACAAAAGAAGAGCGGAATATGTGTGCATGCCTACCTTTAAAATAGAGTGTAGGTAGGGCTTAACGTCTCGCTGACAGCGAGATCGTTAGAGACGGAGCAACGTGCTCAAAGAGCGGGAGCGGGGAGGGAATCGGCCATGTTCTGCAGTCTAGTGAGGAACTTTACCAGTGTTCATGTGGAGTGACGGGAAACGAACCCGTGCCTTTCCCGAGTGCGGGTCCAGTAGTTTACCACTGCGCCAACTCACTGCGTGGCGGTAGAGTGTGCCTGGTTGCAGGAAGTTGTTGAACATTTCTCATTTGCTGGACACTTATAGTGCAAGGGTATAATCGATTCCCCGTTGTCAATATATTTTATTGTTAGAGGTACGTGATTTTCGCGAATTCATTTGGCAGCACCCTGGATTTCTCCGCCCTCTGGTCACAATCTTTTTTATTTATAGGTCGCTGCCAGGGTGACCGCTTTTATTTTTAGTTCGCCATGGTTGCACGTGATGAGGTCACATTATTCCACTGTGGTGAAATCATAAAAGGAATACAAAAGAATATACGTGACTGGCGTCTAGCATGCCACCGAAATAATTTGAAAAATTTACGAACCTCTAATTATTGTGGCAATTCACACAAAAGGAAAGAGGTATCCAAAGCAAACGCGATACATCAGCAGCTGCGGAAGACAGATTTAACGAACTATATCCCTACAAGGGAACGAACCGGTACGAATTTCTTGCATTTCTTCTAAACCTAATAATCACTTATAATAAACATTTTCGCAATAAATAAAGTTTACAATTGCTTTGAAATTAATACTAACGAGAAAATAATTTAAATCACTACAATTGCTATATTTAAGCGAAAATAATTAGTCGAGAAATGCTAGCCAGTGTGTTAACGTTTTGAGAACCAATTTAAAAATTCAATAAGTTTTTGTATGCGACCTCTAAGCTAGAGGGGCTGCGGTGACTGAAAGCGTTCAATCACCAGCTGGGTCACTCCCTGGTTTTCGGAAGTGGGAATCGTGTCGGACGATGCCATTTGTCGGCGAGTTTTCTCGGGGATCCCCCGTTTCTCCCGCTCTTACATTCTGGCAAACTACCGTTCTTACCTCGCTTCACCTTCATCGGCTCTCAAGACCGCCCAAATCTCTCAACTCAATTCTAAACTAGACTCAGCAGTCCTCAACGTACTCGACCCTCAGGTATTTAATTGACTGCTTCGCCGTGAGAAATAAGTTTCACCCTACATCAGACACCAGATTACTGGATCGTTGTTTCACTGCGAATACAATTTTATGAGTGTTTCGAATTGACTGTGGTCCAGTTGAAAAACAGTTTAAAAGTGTTTGTGCTTGAATTCGAACTGGTTCTAAAACGATTGTTCAAAATTTTGGTTGCCAAACACACAGAAAGTTCTGTTAAAGCAAATATATAGTGGTTTCTGCAAACGAATATAGTATAACTGTTGTAATCTAATAAACGGTTTTATTATAAAATAGGAACAAAGAAAAAATGTGGTTTTTACTGCCTGCAAAGAGAAAAACCCAAATAAATAAACCTGTTTTTAAGAGCAGCAAAAACATGTATAACAAATTACCTACAAATTACCTTCTGAAATAACTGTCTGTATATGGTTGAGGTTATTCAACCTTCACTCCTAGGGTAAAAATGGTTTGTTTGTTTGTTTTTTTTCAGTGTAATAATGATTCACTTTCATGGCTTTCTGGCCACTAAAACAGGTTCCACACTATGTTATATATTTTCCACACGAGACTTGTATAAACATTGCAACCCCAGAAAATCGAGCAAGTTCCTTGCGAAACACGTTCACTCATACATGTTTGGGCAACCAAGAAGAAATTAACTGTTACAGAGACACGCTTAATTACATCTGAATCTTTCAACCTCTAAGTCAACGTTCCAACGATCAGGTACATGTTTCACATCAAGACTTACGGTCGGTACTGTACGCAGAAATGAATCACTAGCCAGTAGTTTTAACGTGTTCCTTTTTTATTAATGTTAAATTTTAATATAGCCGGGCAAACAACAGGTTGTTCATTGATTGCCAGAATAAGTACGACGCAAGTGCAGCGTATGATAAATTTATACATGACTGTACCGTTTGAGTTAACAAATGAATGGTTATCTTAGCGGATTGGATATAAAAAAAATGTAAAAAAAAAATCCGCATCTGAACAATTGTTTCCTAGCAAACACAACTCCATCATAAAATTATTAGTATTAATATTATATTGGTGGTAGCGATTGGTAGTGATGATGGAGATGGTACTGATAGTGATGTTCGTGAAAGTGATTGTAGTGATGGCGATGGTGGTATAGTGATTGTGATGGTAGTGATGGCGATGGTAGTAATGGCGAGGATAGTGATGGTAGCGATGGTGATGATAGGATGGTAATGGTAGTGATGGTGATCGTAGTGATGGTGATTGTAGTGATGGTAATGGTAGTGATGGTGATTGTAGTGATGATAATGGTGGTGGTAGTGATGGTGAAGGTAGTGAAAGTGATGGTTATGGTAGTGATGGTGATGATAGTGATGGTGGTGGTAGTGATGGTTATGGTAGTGATGGTGATGATAGTGATGGTGGTGGTGGTGATGGTGAAGGTAGTGACAGTGATGGTTNAGTGATGGTTATGGTAGTGATGGTGATGATAGTGATGGTGGTGGTGGTGATGGTGAAGGTAGTGACAGTGATGGTTATGGTAGTGATTGCGATGCTAGTAATGGTGGTGATGATAATGATGGTAATAGTAATGATGGTAGTGATGGTAGTGATGTGGTGATGGTGTGGTGATGATGGTGTGGTAGTGATGTGGTGTTTATGGTATGATTGTGACGATGTGGTATAGGTGGTGATGGTAGTGATTGTGATAATGATAATGGTGGTGTTGTTTGAGATAATGGGGATGGTGATAGTGATTCTGTTTTTGGTGATGCTAGTGATTGTGGTGGTGTAGTGATGTTGGTGGTGGTGGTGATGGTGATAGTTATTGTGTCTGTGGTGGTGATAGTGATGGTGATGGTGTAGTGGTGAAGGTAAGGTGGTGAAGATAGGGTGAAGATGTGCTGGTGAAGGTGCAGCATATAGTGCGTGAGTGCTGCTTTGCAATGCCTATATAATTATTTAGCTTCCCCTCCCTCCCCAATGTCTAATTGTGAGTAGAGACCGGAATTATTCGTGAGTTCAGTGACCTGTTGACTAGACTTCACAGACTCAAGCAGATAGCAACGGTTCGTTAGTTGTTTACTGCCATAGTGTTAGGTAGAGACCCTGTTATTTCGAGTTATCAATCGGTGCCAAACTAGACGGCATGCAAATATACGTTACTTTCACGGAGTCATTGAACCTCCACTCATACGACACTCCCTGCAGGATTCACAGCCAATAGTAAACTTTCGGCACTCTGGTCGCTTCACTCCATGGACCGGGTTAAACAGGAGAATGCGTTCTGCCCGTGACAGCAGCGAATGAACAAGTGACTTGCTCGAAAGTGTAGTAGACTCAGTATTCTAGCTTGTTACCACCTTATAATGCGAAATAGTAGGGTCTCTAGTGACATGCCATGATTGGGCCTCTATTTTACTGTGTGTCTATTACTGAGCAGTAGTGATCCAGTAGGTGATAAGTAAGTAGTGGATTAATAACAAACGTAACACAAATGTAGAATATTGGAAATATAGCTTTTACTCAAATGAATTTGCGAATTTTTCAGGACTCTACTAATCCGTGATGAACATAATTCTGACAATGCTGCAATTTCATTCGGTGGCAAGGTAAACTTCGAGTGTTGGCTCTTTCGTTGTACTAATTAGGTTGGATAGCAGTTATTTTGAAACTGTATTTATAACTGTGAGCCAGTATTAAACGGGAAGCCGTAGCGTAACAGTGCCATGAACAACTCAATCTAAACGCCCCATACAACGGCAGAACGCAGGGNTTAAACGGGAAGCCGTAGCGTAACAGTGCCATGAACAACTCAATCTAAACGCCCCATACAACGGCAGAACGCAGGGAAAAATGGGTGGTCTTGTAGGTAAAAAAAACTGTGAAGTTTACCTAGCTGACAAACGAATTCATGAAATACTCATGTCTTTGGCTACCAACGATGGATGTGGCGGTCTACATGGTCAGACAGGTTTCAAGCACGGCCCCGGCACAGTCTGATTAGTTATACGGTATCCAAACAACAAGNTTAAACGGGAAGCCGTAGCGTAACAGTGCCATGAACAACTCAATCTAAACGCCCCATACAACGGCAGAACGCAGGGGAAAATGGGTGGTCTTGTAGGTAAAAAAAACTGTGAAGTTTACCTAGCTGACAAACGAATTCATGAAATACTCATGTCTTTGGCTACCAACGATGGATGTGGGNGGAAAAATGGGTGGTCTTGTAGGTAAAAAAAACTGTGAAGTTTACCTAGCTGACAAACGAATTCATGAAATACTCATGTCTTTGGCTACCAACGATGGATGTGGCGGTCTACATGGTCAGACAGGTTTCAAGCACGGCCCCGGCACAGTCTGATTAGTTATACGGTATCCAAACAACAAGCTTATCAGCAAACATTACTTAAGTTACAAAAATTTACATTTCGTGCGAAACATTACAACCCAAGTAGCAAACAACAAATTTAACAGTTAGCCAACGGTTGGCAGTGGAAGCAAACTTCGCATTTATGATTGTCAGCATTTCTTCGGTGTTCGACAACCAGGACACATAAGCAAAAATGGCATTACCTATTTTTTAAATAATTTTTATATGGGCCAATGCTCTCACAATGATTGTTAGAATTCAACAGACGCCCCACAAGCAGACGATAAATGAAAGGCTAACTGTTACTTTCTGTTGGGAAAATATTAGCAGTATGTTTATGGGCCATTTACGGCACTCCAACTGTTACTTACTGATGGGAAAATATTAGCTGTAAGTGGACAGGCCATTTACGGCATGCTAACTGTCGTCTACTGCTGGAGGCATACAAGCAGCAAACGTCTGGGCCACTCATGCTATACCAACTTTTACTTACTGTAGTGGATGTGCTAATGGGCCACTTATGGAATGCCATCTATTATTTACTCCTGAGAACATAATATCAGCATACTTGCGGGTCTTTTGTGGTATGCTAACTGTTGCTTATTACAGAAGAAACATTAGCAGCAATCTTACGTGCAATTTATTGCATGCCAACTGTTACTGCCGGGGACATATTACTGATAATTTCATATGCCATTTATGGCATGCCGACTATTTTATTTTGTGCAATAGCAAATAGCGTATGTGAATTAACTTGATTGTTTTTTATTTAATGCATACAATAAGTAAAATTATCATGTGACATTCCTAGTAATAGTTAAAAATAGTTTCTAGACTGGAAACCTGCAAAACATTCTATGTAAAAAAAATTCGCTATTTTTTTTAAGTTCCATCTGAATATAAACCCGAAATTAAAATACTAGTATTTTTAACAAAACATAGAAATCCCAGTTTTAATTTGTGATACCAACATAAATTGTGTATATTGAAAAGGTAATAATGCAACTTGTATGTGTAGAAAGTATTAAGATTTATTTAAAAAGTTTTACATGAATACATAATAGAGTAGTTGCTAGCATTCTATAATGTGAACGAAAGGTACGTGAGTTCGACTCCAGGTTCTTCCAAAGAACGTTGCTAGTTATGAAATAATGGTGAAGATAACGTATATGAATATAGTAAATAAATAAATGTAATTTCAGTGAAACACAAATATGTTTTGCTTTGGAAATGCATGGCAAGCAGCTTCTAAGTTGGCCACAAGTGGCCAATAATTGGGTTGTAAGTAGCAAATAGTTGGGATACAAGTGGTCAATAGCTGGGCCACAAATGGCTTGTCAACAGTTGGCTGAATACATGTGGTTAACGTACGGCAAGCCAGAAGCAGAAAGCCAGAGGGCCACTGCTGCCACACGTGGCCCACTGAGGGTGTTGACATGTTTGTGGTGCAGCTGGTTACGCAGAAGCGGGCCGCTTGTGGGCAGATTGTATTTTGCTACATGGGCGTTATCTGAACAGTGGCCCAGATGTGGCCACCTGCACACAAAATCATGTAGGCCACAAGTATCTGCGGGTACATTGCAGCCGTTAACTGATTGTCAANATGTGGCCACCTGCACACAAAATCATGTAGGCCACAAGTATCTGCGGGTACATTGCAGCCGTTAACTGATTGTCAATTGATTATTGAAACCTCACGTGTGCTGCTCGGGTACAAGCAGATTTGCACAAGTAGGCCAACTGACTTTTGTAACTTGGGAAGTATCTTTAATCGCTACACACCCTGCCTAGTCACTGNATTTGCACAAGTAGGCCAACTGACTTTTGTAACTTGGGAAGTATCTTTAATCGCTACACACCCTGCCTAGTCACTGGCCGATGGTTGGCCAATAATGGGAACTTTTAGGTAAGCATGTACGCCGTAGTTTGGACCAATAGGAAGCTGGTAAGCTGAACTACGCAAACAAGTAGAACTGGTGCTCCTGTAGTGGAGAGTATTGATGACTCACGTCTAACCTGTAGTGATAGGACAGTAAAAATTCAATTTACTTGATTTCAAGAATAATCTTATTTTATCAGGTGTAAAATCAAGCCTCAAGGAAGATGGGGTCAAGTCCCCTTACCCATCTCTTCTTTTGATTCCTCCACTGCATGGGAGAGTCTGCGTAATTTCTCTTCTGGAAATGTGTATTTTGCACGACATCTATGCAGACGCGTGCAGCGTTCTGCGGGGCCGTGGAGCCAGTTTCAGCGATGGAGCTGTCGCAACTGCCGGCGCGTGTGTTTTGCCACCGTCTTGTTGCCCGTGCTGCCGCACTTGTTAATTAACGAGGCGTGTCGGCATATGCGCGCGAGAGGATATGTGGGTCGCCCGACGTGTGTGTATAGCTGCTGGGGAGGAGAGGCAACGATGGCGGCCAAGAATTCAGGCGGCCGGGGAGTTTCCAGGGTACATACAGCCAGGACTTGCCAACTCGTGGGAATAAGCTATCACACCGATACGTTGCTTTCACTCGTGTTCCTCGTCAACGACTGTTTACATACGAACTCGACGCCAGTCGAACTAAAAAGCCACTTTCCGTAGAGCCAAATACGTAACCAACCAGAAACTAGACGCAAATTCAGAATTACATTACTCACCTCTATCGAATATTATGTTAAAAATGCCTAAAGTAAGTGTACAGCAAATTGTCTGTAAACGTGGAGTGCGGTTAAAAGATTTCCACCTAAACGTTTACAAGCGATACGACTGTTAGGACAAGATTTATTTTAGGCTGAACGGGAGAAGTTTCAACTCTTATGAGCTAAACCGTTTAAGGTTGAATGTCACGAATAAAATTGGGTACTTGGCACAAAATAGCGCAACAGAAAAATAGTAAATTAACAAAAACTATAAAAATGTCAAGCAATATGAAAAACAATAAAAATAATAAGAACTGTAGCATTGCATTTATTGAAAAAACTGCACTGATCCACGTAGCTGTTACTTAGCTTAAAACCGACCAAAGTGTGGACTAGACACCATTAGGTGAAATACTTGTAATCCTAATGGCATGAATAACCAACTATTTTCTAGCTAACGTTTAGTAGAAAAAAATTAATTTTGGTCTAATCCTTATAAGCAAACGTCTAGAAGGTCATCTGCATTTAAATATAAAATATTTTAGACTAAAAATCTGCACATTAATGAGCAGCCTATTTTGTTTACACAGTGTACTCGCTAAATCGCTGCGGTGTAGTCTATTCATCTAATGCGTACCCCTACACAGTGTAAAATATAATATGTTACAGCTGCTCCGTAGTTAACTAAGCCCAAGTGAAATCTACATATGAAAAAATTTGCTTCTAAATGCAAATATTTTAACTCTTTCAAACGCTATTTAAATAATGTTTTCAGATGCCGTAAAAATAAGTTTTTCGAAGGTTTTGTATATTAGCTAACACATCACTTGTTTTATTATCGCAAGCAATCAGCTGTATACTTTATGTTTGGCAGTAGAAACACACATAAGATAAGTAAAGGGAGACGAAATGGCTTGACGGTCCCTTTGAAGTGGGCGTACCAATTCCCTGATTGGCTGCGCGAGGCTCTGGGAACGGGCCTAGTGCCTGATTGGCTGCTGCATGCTGCGAAAGTTGCTCTGTTGGCTGGGCTACCGGCTAGCGAGCAGGTTACGATTGGTGAACGGCGTTCCAACAGTTTGCTGGCCAGTGAGGCCATATTGCTGGCGTGTGCCGCTGGAGTTCGAGGTAGAAAGTAGCGGTTTCGGCTCTGTATTCTTAAGTACTCTGTGGCCAGACCAAGAGTGTTTGCCGAATAATTACTCATCACAACGTGGTCAGTATAGTCGAATCACGGTTAGTTGACACTATTTTAATCAAACCTTTGAAAAAATATCCCGTATATAACGTGTTTGGTTGCTTCCAAAATATGGCGTACATCGCAAGTGTTTTATACTTGTGTTTAGATAAGAGTGCCTTATTTCTGTTTAAATTGAACTTTTGCATATATTTCATGTATAAATTGCAATAAATCATTTATAACTATTTTCAATAAAGACAGCGAGAAGATAGGTAGGTGTCTTGGTAATGCCTAGTAAGAAATAATTCTTATGCAAAATATCGTTACGCTGAGTGAGCACGAGTGCGAGCGTTGGACATCTGGTGTAATTTTCTAAGCTTTGTTTGCATAAGAAGAGGAATATCTCCTGGACGTAGAATATTATTAGCAGGCCTCCAGAAAAATTGCAAGTAACTGAGAATGGACTCTAGCGGGAATTCGGTCAAACACCGTACTCGAAGAGTTCGCAGTGTCGTCGAACCTCAATCGTCAACTGCGGGTCGAACCAACGAGGACATGAGGAAACTTCGCCGCGCATGCCGTTGGTCGCCTCTCGCGAGGCGCGACACACATTTCGACGGACTGCCGCTCCACGTGACGACGTAGAAGGTCATCTAGTCTTCAGGTCTCGCCGAGCTTCCTGGTTCATGGTTGCGGGTACNTAGAAATTTTTTTTTGTGGAATTACGGAAAACTGCCGTTGAAAAAAATATCCAGAAGTCTTTGTAATATACAGACACTTTGAATTATTTTTATATAACGGAAATTTCCGTAAATAAAAAAAACTTTCTTCAATTTGCAAAATTTTACCGTAAACTTTTCTGCCAGTTGCTTTTTAAGTTTATTTAAAAATAAATATTACAAAAAATTGATCTTCGTAATGTGAGTTTTTACCTGTGTATAAATATACTTTCTTTTTTTGCAGCGGGATTTTAACACGAGTTAGAAAGTTGGACGTCTGTGACAGTTATCAATCTCCTGTCACTTCCCAACAGAAAAAGGAAGTGTTAAAATGTAATTAGAGAAAATTAAGTACGAGCCTTTCTCAGTTTATAGCAATTTTGTAGTGTCTTAAGTGTTGCTAAATGTTGCACGTGGCCCGTGCTGCTTTTGATGTTTGAAATAAGAGGCGCAAGTGGTGTGAACATCCTAACTACCGCAAGAACGATAATTTTCTAGTTACAGCCGTGAAGAACGCTTCGTGTATTCTCGGTATTGTTCGTTCCCTAAACCTTAAGCTGTTGGAAGTACGGAGAGGTTCCGTGTTTTGTATGTACGAAGCTGAGTTCTTTTTTATGTTGTTATCGAGGTTGTTTACGTATATTTACTGTAATTTTCTGTGGACATTTCCGCGAATATACGGATATTTTTTTACATGTATCGCATAAGCGATGATTGCGTTTGCGGTATTGTAGTATATCTATTTATTGAATTATGAAAGCAGTCTCCATATCTAAACCAAACGCTTTAATACTTCGAAATCGGCGCGTATTAAATATAAATCATTACAATTTAGGTATATGAGTTGCCTATTCCTACCGTTATCACTATTCTATTAATCAAAGCTGAGCCAGACACACTTTCTTNATTTAGGTATATGAGTTGCCTATTCCTACCGTTATCACTATTCTATTAATCAAAGCTGAGCCAGACACACTTTCTTTATGCATACTGCACCACGTTCATTATTGGCTGCCTGTCGACAAATGACGTGACGAGTTGACCGTGCCGCAGTTAAAGCGTTCTTACGTATGATAAACAAGCGTATTCATAACTATACGATAACAGTTTTATACACGATATTTACTGCAGAAGTTTTATAACTTTTGACGCATGACGCGTCCAGCAAAGAAGACAGCGACGATTTCACAACCTGCCAGAACGTGCGTCAAATGCTCATANACGCATGACGCGTCCAGCAAAGAAGACAGCGACGATTTCACAACCTGCCAGAACGTGCGTCAAATGCTCATACCGATGTCACCCGAATATTTCCTTCCAATGACGCACGTGCTAGGTGACAGAGAGAGGCGCTCGTCAGCGCGTGAGGCTTGCTTCACCTGATCGACGCTCGCCGAAGTTTGACGTAAGTCGGGTCGCCATTGACGTAGGGAATTCCTCGAGATATAGTCCAGCAGGGTAGTGGAGAAGTCAGTCAATCCGGGGGACTCAGGAGACGTGGGGCCAGCGCCAGGGGTGCGTCCCAGTTGGACGGCCGGGGAGTCAATCCGGGAGACTCGAGCGACGTGGGGTTAGCGCCAGGGGTGCAGACCAGTTGGACAGCCGGGGAGTCAATCCGTGGACTCGAGGGACGCGGGAGTCGATCCCGAGGACTCAAGAGACGCGGGGCCAGCGCCAGGGGTGCGGCCCAGTTGGACAGCCGGGGAGTCAATCCCGAGGACTCAAGAGACGCGGAGGTCGCGCCAGACATCGCGGGACGGGCGTCGAAATCGCCGAGAGACGACTTCGCGAGACGAGAAGCGAGAAGGAACCAGCATCCAGTGACAGCTCAGTTAAGTAACCGCGCCTCCAAATCCGACCACTTTTCCCCGACGTTTATAAACTAAAACTCTGACCTGTAGGCCTCCAACGAGTAAGGGAAGGGAGAAGGAAGCGGAACCCAAGAGTGCCGCGTACCATACCTATATAATGAGTGACGTAATGATGCAATAAATAACTGTTTAGCTAACCGAATCCAGAGTCGAAGTGTTTATTAGCCGCCTGATTTCACCCCTGAGTAGGTGTCAGTTCGCTACGTAATAAGGTTGACCAAGCGATCTAGTGCTCCATCATCCTGTAGAATACATACAGAGTGGAGAGCCGACTGTGACGTGTCACTTTCTATTAAGATCGCAATACAAACTGCGCTGGTGTCGTCTCGTACTCCCAATGCGAGTCCGCTGTCAAGTGGCTGAATGTGCTGCAAATCTGACGAAAACTTACTTTCTCAGCAGTGTCTAACGGCAAACTTGTTTTCACGGTGATAGAAATAACAGGAAATATTTCACGGCATGACATACCTAATCAAAATACAAGGCTCCGTTTCCAGCTCATCACGTTCGTGTGTTCATCAAATAACTGGGCACACAGTCAGCATGGAGGCTCCCAGTATTCCTTTCGATACTATAGAAACTATATGTACATTTTAAATTGAAGTTATAAGATACCAAGTTTTATTAATTTCTTTTATGAAATGTTCCCTTCAGATTTACCCTGAAGAGCCAAAAAAAACCTGGTATAGGCGTGCGTATGCAAATAACAGAGGTATGGAACCAATCAGACTAAAGCGATACGGTCGGCAGCTAGATCGGTTACACTACAATAACAGGTTATCAAGTCGGCGCACGAGAGATGGGACATAGCGTCTCCGAGGTAGCGATAGCATTTGGATGTTCGCGTACTACCATTTCACGAGTGTACCGTGGATATCGGGAATCATGTAAAACATCACATTTTCGACATCGCTGCGGCTGGAAAAAGATCTTGAAAGAACAGGACAAACGACGACTGACGAGAATCATTAAACATGACAGGCGTGCAACCCTTTCTCAAATTGGCGCAAATTGGATTTGTGGATTGCCCTGCAGGATTCATGGTGTGAATTGCCTCCTGCATACCTTCAGACATTAGTCGAGTCCATGCCACGTCGTCTTGCGGCACTTCTGCGTGCTCGGAGGACCCTACACGATATTAGGCAGGTGTACGAGTTTTTTTGGCTATTCAGTGTACATAGTTAGTTTCGTTTATTTCTCAAATATTTATATTTATTAAATTTACTATAAAAATAAAATTGTTCTTCGAAAACTTTTTATTTTTGGTTAACTGCCTTTTTTTTTTACCCAACAGGAAGTGACTAAAATCAATACATAGTCTGACTAATATTAAGGCCATACGTTTATTGAAATAACTTCCACTATTTTAAACGAACGCCTAACATATTATTACGATGTTGCTAGGAATGAGTACATGGTAAGGGTTAAAACCCTCAATCATTATAAAATCGGATCCAAAATTCTGGCTACAAAGATGGCTTACCTCACTTGTAATTCAGGTGGAAGTTCATGGGGTTAGGATCCGAGGTAATTCTAGATATGATGCTCACTTAGGGAAATAGTTTGTACGCGTCCACTATAATAATATCCTGCCGCTTTTACGACATGTATATGGTTTTCGTAAATTAATTTGGTGACAGAAGAAATTACAAGGGTATCTACGGAACTGCTGCTGTGGCTGGATTTGAATGGGCCAAGGTTGTTTTTATGTGCCCTGGATGATTCCTTACCCAATAATAAACAGGTTGAAAATGTTCTGNTTCAGGTGGAAGTTCATGGGGTTAGGATCCGAGGTAATTCTAGATATGATGCTCACTTAGGGAAATAGTTTGTACGAGTCCACTATAATAATATCCTGCCGCTTTTACGACATGTATATGGTTTTCGTAAATTAATTTGGTGACAGAAGAAATTACAAGGGTATCTACGGAACTGCTGCTGTGGCTGAACTTGAATGGGCCAAGGTTGTTTTTATGTGCCCTGGATGATTCCTTACCCAATAATAAACAGGTTGAAAATGTTCTGACCGTATCACAGGATAGCTAAGTATATAGAAGCGTAATGGTTTGGTGTCTCCGTTCGTGTAAGCGAACTCGATCGCTATTGGTCGCGTGAGGCAGTGTTGCTGACCAGTGAGATAATTTTGCTGGCGTGTATGACTTGAGTTATAAACATGAGCGTGATAAATGGTACCAAGCCCAGAAAGAAAAATAATCTCCGTGACAGCGGCCAACGAATAAAATGTTGTCTGTCGTCCGGGTATATGAGCCTGAAATTCTGAGAAGTCAAGGCTGGTAACAAATTAATTCTCGTCACATCTACGTACCTTATATTATGACTGAAACAAAAAAGAGTGCTTCAAGTCATATTCAACGATTTTAAAGTCGCATTTGGATGAATTTATTCTGGCAGCTGTTAAGGCGATTATTATGCGGAGAATTTACAAGGCTGGGCGTGATCCTTGTTCGGCCATAGTAGTGCTCTCTTACTTTCGAGACCTATGATGAGTGGACTGCGTGGAATAATAGCTCGTGACTTTGGTGAAAGCTCGAACATAGCGTGGCCCCCTTTGCGTCTCAACAGAGCAGTGGTGGTAACGTGAAACAGTTTACAAACTTTCTCGAGTGGGAATGGCAGGTGGTATGGCAAGAGAAAAGGAAGGGAAAGAGGAAGAACTAACAATGTCAATGCTATGGCCATATGCTAATACACGCAACGATTGGAGATCCAACCATTTCATTTTAAGGCTCTGATTCACCTTTTTTGCATTAATTCATTTTTGTGTCATAATATTAGTTTCAGTTCAATTATTGCGAAATTATTACCAAAGAAAATTTACAGTTCACGAGTTGTTTTATACTTTTTCTAAGTAATGCAGGGCGTGTAGGTTGAGCTAGACTTAGTAGCACATGCCAAACTAACAGGTGTATTTATTAAATCTAAGCATAGCCTAATTACGACACGAAGTCGTATGACCTTTGGCAATGACTGAAAATATCTTCTACCTGTTGAATACAATGTTATTCTTTGGTCGGCTAAGTAAGCAACACACAATGGAAAACATTTCCTTAAAACCCATATAAGACCAAGAAAAAAATGTTTTGCCTTTTAACATTTTTTGTTTATCGTGTGTTAAATACAATGAAAAATGGCTGTTACACAACAAAATAATGTTTTCCCTGCCACAAATACACAAAAACTATTGTACTATATTTAGGACGTTAGTCCACTTGACACACCTCTTATCCTACGTATAGGGCAAGAGTCCACTCAATGTCAAAGTTTATTTGTATGCGCCTTTTTACTTATGACGAAACTATTTTACGTATTTATTTTACAGTGTGAAAACCCTTGAAACATTTCACATAAACATCAACATCGCATAGCATAAACNTATTTTACGTATTTATTTTACAGTGTGAAAACCCTTGAAACATTTCACATAAACATCAACATCGCATAGCATAAACACATTTTAGGAAAGTTAAGTAAAATAAATCTGAATACGGTATCATACATATATGCATATATATGTGTATGCGTGTATTTATATACACTTTTAGTTATATGTTGCAATGGTACAATCACTACTGCCATTAGGATCGGAAAATAGCTTGTTTTGTTCAATGAAATATATAAAGCAANTGTTGCAATGGTACAATCACTACTGCCATTAGGATCGGAAAATAGCTTGTTTTGTTCAATGAAATATATAAAGCAAAACAGTTTTTTTTTCACTGAAATAAAAAATACATACCTTTCGAATGTTAGGAATGAGTCATCTGCCATTGTTGAAGATTTCAAACAATCTTCAGAACTAAATAGCCACAGGAAAGAAGACAGCATAAAATTTTGCTGCTAGCGATGGCACTTNATTTCAAACAATCTTCAGAACTAAATAGCCACAGGAAAGAAGACAGCATAAAATTTTGCTGCTAGCGATGGCACTTTGATAGGTCTATTTGAATTTCTGTAACAGTGCAAATGGTAGTGGTGACGTCTGTAAACATTTACATGCATAAAAAATAGAACGACTATCACACAAAGGAAATAAAAAGGGGTTAGGAATTTATCCACAGTATAAAAAAGGTAAATGCACAACACTTGCTTTTGATACCTGCCAAATGCTGAAGTTTGGAAGTAGGTATTGAATCTGCTCTGCGGCGTGAGGCGCCAGCACTTGATGCTAGCCCTCAGTGATAGGGCGTAGGAATACGTCGACACTGTTGTCTCTAGGTCCAATTTACTAATAAATTACACTTAATTTGCGAGTTCACATAATCGAGTTTTATTGTTACTTGAACAGGTTAATTGGTACATGAACTCACGAGACAAACTCCCCTCCCCTTTTTCTATGTAGGCTACGTATGGTTTGACGCCGCGATTGGCG
>NQII01000467.1:284695-341047 GCA_002778355.1 Clitarchus hookeri | reverse complement strand
CAGCTGGTGGTGGGATCTCGGTGTCCCTTGGGCAGCTGCAAAATGCAGCTGTGTCCGCGCCCTGGTGCCTTCCGTTGTCTCCGAATGTCGTCTGCACGTGCAGGAACAGTTGCACTTGCAGAAACCTTTGGTAGCGCGCCTTTGCAGCTGCGAGGCTCCTGGCGTCACTCTTCCGGCACGTCCACAAAACCCTTAATCCTTATTGCGGTCGTCCGCCTGCGAGCTTCGCCAGAGCGTGTGTTCTGACGAATAAAATATAGGGACGCAGAATGCGTCACTTTCTTATAAAAAAGGAATGACATTGTCGTGCCAGGTAATACTACGCCTAGGGAGACTGGTGTCCTATATTTAGTGAACTGTAATGAAATCCTCAATAGATTTTATGAAAAAAATATATTTGTGGTGTTATAAATTATTCTTAATATAAAATGACATGTCTTTGACTGATCCTGAGAGCCACATACAATTCCAAAGAGTGAAGGTGTAATCATGCCCTCATTCACAGAATAGACAAAGCTATTCTCGCAACCACTGTACTAGTGACATCACTCGACTTCGAAAAAAGGGATAGTGGCAATTGCGTAACCTCATTAATTTCACCGCCAATCAGATACATTATAAACGCGAGAAAATTTATTTTAACAACAAAATCATTAACAGAAACAAAGAAAAAAAATGTTAAGTAATACAAGAACAGGTGACCCACATAAAGGACAACAGTCCTGTCTGGCTGAAGGAAACGGCTCTANAAAATGTTAAGTAATACAAGAACAGGTGACCCACATAAAGGACAACAGTCCTGTCTGGCTGAAGGAAACGGCTCTAGCACAAAAATACGTAAACATGACGAAGTGGGAAACACTGTGAACTACATTTTATGCATGCCAAGATGCCAGCGGATATAAATATTAACAGCGAAAAAAAGTTAACATTACTGGCAGGCTGGCTAGATCACAACATAAATGCGTCAGAAAATGATTTCGACAGTACCTATATTTTAATTGGTAATATCGAACGTAGTAATTTAAATTATGGCGTGATTCATTTTATGATAAGTTATTAAAATACTCCTTTCTTATGCAAGATTATATGTGCTTGTAAGTGAGTGAAGAGATTTGGGTGGCCCTTAACAGCGAGGTCTTGAGAGCCGATGAGGGTGATTGAGGTAAGCATGGAGCAGGGCCGGAATTTAAGGGTGGCGGAAACGGGAGATTCTATAGAAAACCCGCCGACCAGCGGCATCGTCCGGCACGATACCCACATGCGAAAATCCGGGAGTGACACGGCCGGGGATATGAGTTTGCAGCTTGGAAATATTTTTGTATGTTGTTTTATTTCGGGGTGAAACTAATTAAGTTATGCTGAAAAAACATGTTGCATTTATAACGTGAACGAGAAGAGAGCGTGATTCAGACAGCTAATAGCTAGTCACTTTTACCAAATGCAAAATTCCGGAGTCGGCCACGGCTGAAAACGAACCATGATTCACTACCCACGCGAACAGTGTGGCTGCAGTCTCTCGCGAATATATAAGAAAATAATTCCCTTGGAATTAAAAAAGATCTGGTGAAACGATATGCAGAAATAGCAAAATTACAGACAACCCGTTTTCCCAGGAACGGAATTTCAGTTAGTTTTCTAGTGCGTTTTTATGTATTCGCAGTTTGTGAATTCAGATAAATAAATAAGCTTTTATTTTTGTTAAGAGGATATTTTATTGCGTGTAAAAAGAGGAAACTTATGTAAATAATTTGCTATATTGCTTTATTTGAAAAGGAAACCTAGAGTAGGAGACAGTACGCAAGTCACTCATCTGTCAGGTAAACATGTTAACCCGTTCAGTCCCGAATTCATTTACGAACTCAGGTGTTGTACACATGTAATTGCTTGATATGTGCTGTACTTTTGTAAAGCGAGCTTATCGCAACCAGTGACCAACGTACTGCGTATTTGTTGGTGTCAGCATTGACCATTCACAAATGAGAGTTGCAGGAACTTCAACAAATGAGATTTTTCTCTAAGAAGACACTCAAAATATAAGTGACCTATTCCTTGCTGTGTGCATTACCGACTATAAATATCCCGCATGTGCAACATGTCCTCCATCATTGACAAGGTAACTAAATGGCTGAGAAATATTTAATTAGAAAGTTATATAGGCGTCAGTGACGTAAGCGACTTTTCAGTTTCTCTTAATCTTGGAGTGTCTGAATTCTAACCGCCTGTTAAAATTAGATAAGCGCTGCTTGGAACGAAAATTGTCTTGCTACAGCGGCGGAGAAACTCCCTGCATTGTTTGTCTCCAAAAGCCGAAGCTACAGAGAATGGCTTACACATTTTACACGTAAGGAGCTCAGTTTCAATATGATTTATTCTGCGTAGGTTGGGAAGCTCAATGCTAATTTGGCAACTAAATGTGTTCGCCACCAGGTAGCAATTATGTCACATGTGAACCGGATTGTCTTCTTTTTGAGGGTAAGAAATTGAGTAGGTGCAATTTTCATAAAATAAACAAAATTATTTAAAATCTCCCGATTTGTATTGTGCGAGATTTTACGTAAAAAATATAATTTGTTCTTCACGCTAGAATGGTACATTAACGAAATATGTCCACACATTGTGTAATATTCAGTTTTTAAATTGGACTTAGCAAAACGCTGTACGATAGTTTAATGTAACATTAGAATCAAAAAATTAATTGGACAAAAGTTTCTTCTTTTTTTCTTTTAATTTTGCTCATGAAATCCAAAGATTTTCTTAACTAAACGTTTATTTTATGAATGCTTAATTCCAAATATTGTTACTATTTGAGTTCGTAAACACGATTGGAGGTGGTGAACAATAGTTATTAAATAGATTCGTAATATTTTGGCTAGGGTAAGTATATGCCACGATTAGGGCCAAAGACAAACTTGTAGCACAAATAATGAGAAATTCACTGTTTACCGGTGGCTCTAAAGTCGTCTCTTTGGAACACCAGCGCGCCTTGCCGCGAAAATTTTCCGTGTGCCAAACTCTTCCATAAAGAATATCGTTTTGATCCCAACTTGGTAAGTATAAGACTTTTTTCTGTGTTTCGTCATTACGGACTATGTTTAAGTATCTTAACTTTATTTTTCTAAATAAATTTCCGTAATAGTACTTAAAAAAATTTTCAACAGCGAGTCATTGACGATATTTCAAACTACTTCACATGTTTTCCCGTTGCGTAACTCGTAAGTAGTGTGGGGGTAATATAAAAAGGTGGCGAGGAGAGAAAATTTAAGACACGTTTTTCATTTACTCATATTTCCACGAAGTATTTTCTCCAAGTAACTTCTGCTCACACGTGCCAAATTATTTTNTTTATTCTGCGTAGGTTGGGAAGCTCAATGCTAATTTGGCAACTAAATGTGTTCGCCACCAGGTAGCAATTATGTCGCATGTGAACCGGATTGTCTTCTTTTTGAGGGTAAGAAATTGAGTAGGTGCAATTTTCATAAAATAAACAAAATTATTTAAAATCTCCCGATTTGTATTGTGCGATATTTTAAGTAAAAAATATAATTTGTTCTTCACGCTAGAATGGTACATTAACGAAATATGTCCACACATTGTGTAATATTCAGTTTTTAAATTGGACTTAGCAAAACGCTGTACGATAGTTTAATGTAACTTTAGAATCAAAAAATTAATTGGACAAAAGTTTCTTCTTCTTTTTTTCTTTTAATTTTGCTCATGAAATCCAAAGATTTTCTTAACTAAACGTTTATTTTATGAATGCTTAATTCCAAATATTGTTACTATTTGAGTTCGTAAACACGATTGGAGGTGGTGAACAATAGTTATTAAATAGATTCGTAATATTTTGGCTAGGGTAAGTATATGCCACGATTAGGGCCACAGACAAACTTGTAGCACAAATAATGAGAAATTCACTGTTTACCGGTGGCTCTAAAGTCGTCTCTTTGGAACACCAGCGCGCCTTGCCGCGAAAATTTTCCGTGTGCCAAACTCTTCCATAAAGAATATCGTTTTGATCCCAACTTGGTAAGTATAAGACTTTTTTCTGTGTTTCGTCATTACGGACTATGTTTTCGTATCTTAACTTAATTTTTCTAAATAAATTTCCGTAATAGTACTTAAAAAAATTTTCAACAGCGAGTCATTGACGATATTTCAAACTACTTCACATGTTTTCCCGTTGCGTAACTCGTAAGTAGTGTGGGGGTAATATAAAAAGGTGGCGAGGAGAGAAAATTTAAGAAACGTTTTTCATTTACTCATATTTCCACGAAGTATTTTCTCCAAGTAACTTCTGCTCACACGTGCCAAATTATTTTTTTTCTGAATAATCCTGGGCTCCTAACAACTGTAGCCGAGTACTCATTGTGGTTGAGCAGTGGTTAAAGAGGCATGGAAGGGGGGGGGGCACAGGGCGACTATTCCGGCAATAAATACGACAGCAGTGTGTGCTGAAAGTAAACTGCGGAATTACGCAAATGCGGTCCGCTGCCGAAAATTAGAAGCGGGACGCCTCTGTTTAATGTCAACGCGAGAGCAAATCGTTTCTCCAGAGTCCACTTACCGCTTTCCAAACACGTGGTCACATAAATTTACAAATTTTTTTTAAGTTTCATTTCCCAAGAAAAATTTTGTATGGCATCCTCCTCGCTACACTGTTTGCGTTTTGAGTCAGTGAATAGTGAGTGAAGAGATTTTGGTGGCTCTTAACAGCGAGGTGTTGAGAGCCGATGAGTGCGATTGAGGTGCGTATGGAGCAGCGCCGGAATAAAAGGGCGGAGAAACGGGAGATCCCCGAGAAAACCCACCTACCAGTGGCATCGTTCAGCACGATTACTACATGTGACCCGGCCGGCGATTGAACCCGGTTCGCCTTTGTGGGAGGCGAGCAGGTTAGCCGCTCAGCCACCACGGCCCCTTTGCGTGTCAAGTTCACAATTTCTTACACCGTGTCGTGAA
Organism: Clitarchus hookeri; assembly: GCA_002778355.1. Classification (NCBI taxonomy): domain Eukaryota; kingdom Metazoa; phylum Arthropoda; class Insecta; order Phasmatodea; family Phasmatidae; genus Clitarchus; species Clitarchus hookeri. Next base: position 336,085 of record NQII01000467.1, on the reverse strand, counting down.
GTGCAGCATACAAATCATCATCCTTCGTTCCTTTACAAGAATTTAATTATGTTATTTTATAAAATAAATCTGGGAATGTATTTCGTCGAGTTATTAAAGGAATTAGGTTTGAGTTTAAAATTCTGGTAATTTTTTTTTAATGACATAGTCTGTGAAGATTTTAATAGCTAGCTAAGTATTTTATATAAGCCACCAGAAACTTCGGCTTTCTGTCTTGCTGCATAATGGGTCAACGGTGGTGTAGTGGTCGAATAATTCGACCGAGTTCGATTTCCGGCGGGGTTAAACGCAAATTTAAGCGCGTGAGAGGGCCTTAGAGTTTCCTCGGAGAGGTGCCATTTCCCACANTTCCGGCGGGGTTAAACGCAAATTTAAGCGCGTGAGAGGGCCTTAGAGTTTCCTCGGAGAGGTGCCATTTCCCACACCATTGCATATCGTCGCAGCTTCATATTTCACCTCGCTTGGTCAACATCGGCGTGTAAGATCTCAGCTGTTCAAGCACTGCCCATGCGTCTCTCTTTCTCTCTGAGCAGATTATTTTCATGATGNGGGCGTGTAAGATCTCAGCTGTTCAAGCACTGCCCATGCGTCTCTCTTTCTCTCTGAGCAGATTATTTTCATGATGGAAGCAGCTACTAACATTTTTCGGAAACGTTCATCGTAAAACGAAACGTTTTATTCAATTTTAGCAAGTAAGCCGGCGCCAGGCCTCAAAGTGGATACGTTTCCCAGAAATAATTATTCTCATGATTTTAAAGGTTGACCGTGATTAATTGAAAGCATTTGAAAACCTGATCGAACCACGATAAACTTCGCGAATTTGATATGTCTTTGTCCACGCGAACACTGTGGCGGTGGCCTCTTGTAAAAATATTATAAAATAATTTCCGTGGAATTACGAAAAGAACTGGTAAAACAATATCCCGTTTTCCCATTAACGGAATTTCATGAAATTNAATAATTTCCGTGGAATTACGAAAAGAACTGGTAAAACAATATCCCGTTTTCCCATTAACGGAATTTCATGAAATTGGATAGTTTGTTTTTATGTATTTGCAGTTTGTGAATTCGGATTAAAAAAAACTGTTATTTTTATTAAGTGGGATTTTAATTACGTGTAAAAGGAAAATACTATGTAAATAATTTGTTATAAAGCATGATTTTAACCGGAAACTTNTGGGATTTTAATTACGTGTAAAAGGAAAATACTATGTAAATAATTTGTTATAAAGCATGATTTTAACCGGAAACTTAAGGGTAGGAGAACAGCCCGCTAGCCACTTCTGTCACGTAAACATATTAACTCTCTCATTCCCGAATTTATTCACGAAATTAGGTGTAAAACCCGTTCAATTTTCTGATGTGCGCTGTACTTTTGTCGTACGTGCTTCTCGTTACCGGTGAACAAAATACTGCGTATTTTTGATGTCAGCATTAACCACACACAAATGAGAGACAAAGAAAAAAATCTACTTTCTTGCCAATTTGTGTACTTGCGCCTAATGTAAAGTTAACTTAACCGTGGACCCAATCACTTTGTTTATCCACCGATCAAGTTCAACTGTAAAATTTCAGGGAATATAAATATCCTATTAATATANGACCCAATCACTTTGTTTATCCACCGATCAAGTTCAACTGTAAAATTTCAGGGAATATAAATATCCTATTAATATACAGATTTTTTTTCTCTTTCATGCATAAAACAAACAGACACCAGTTCAAATAAATTGTGTCTCAAAATTAAAACGTAATACTTCCAATACAACGTTTAGACATGGTACTACATATATGGCATCACTGCCAACTTTACTGAAAGCTATTCTAGCAGTTGTCTTCATCAAAATATGTGCATTTAGGAGGCCGAGAGTTTTCCCAAAGGTTTATTTCAAATGTACTCATTAAACAACCTACAGCCTATATCAGCTGCACTCTAAATAGCAATCAGTGATAATTTCACTTTTTGAATCAGTTAACAGCGCCTGACTGGTTTAACACTAGCTTTATCGAATTTACTAATTATTAAGATAAAAAAATGCCAGTTTTCCTTCACTTATTAATCAGTGACATTTTCCATTGATTCGTCAACCATTTTATTCACTGTTTTTCAGTGTTTTGTATTTTGACTGATGGATCAGTTAAACAACCTGTAAAAGTAGCCGTTAAACAACGTGTATCAAATGGAAAAACAACGCAAAACAAATAAAACTAATACAAAATACTTTCTTAAATGTGAGTTTCGTCTTTTATAACACCATTTTACACTGAAGAGCCAAAAAAACTGGTACAACTGCCTTATATCGTGTAGGGCCCCCGCGAGCACACAGAAGTGCTGCAAGACGACGTGGCATGGACTAGACTAATATATGAAGGTATACAAGAGGCATTTCACACAATGCATCCTGCAGGGCAGTCCACAAATCCATAAAAGTGCGAGGCTGTGGAGATCGCTTCTGTACAGCACGTTGCAAGGCATCCAAGATATGCTCAATAATGTTCATGTATGGTGATTATGGTGGCCAATGGCAGTGTCTAAAGTCAGAAGAGTGTTCCTGGAGCCACTCGGTAGCAACTCTCGACGTGTGGGGTGTCGAGTTGTCCTGCTGAAATTATCATCATCCGTCGGAATGCACAATGGACGTGAATGGGTGCAGGTGATCGGAAAGTATGCTTACGTATCTGTCACCTGTCAGAGTCGTATCTAGACGTGTCAGAGGTCCCATTTAACACCAACTGCACACGTCCCATACCATGACAGAGCCTCCACCAGCTTGAACAGTCCCCTGTTGACATGTAGGGCCCATGGATTCATGAGGATGTCTCCATACCCGTACACGTCCATCCACCCGATACAATTGGAAACGAGACTCGTCAGACCAGGCAACGTGTTTCCAGTCATCAACAGTCCAATGGCGGTGTTGGCGGGCCCAGGCGAGGCGTAAAGCTTTGTGTCGTGCAGTCACTAACGGCACACGAGTGGGCCTTCGGCTCCGAAAGCCCATATCAATGATGGTCCGTTGAATAGTTCGCACGCTAGCACTTGTTGATGCCCCAGCATTGAAATCTGCGCCAATTTGAGAAAGGGTTTTAATGTCTGTCACGTTCAATGATTCTCGTCAAACTTCGTTTGTCTCGTTCGTTCATGATCTTTTTCTGGCCGCAGTGATGTCGAAGATTTGATGTTTTACCGGATTCCCGATATTCACGGTACACTCGTGAATTGGTCGTAGGCGAAAATCCAAATTTTATCACTACCTCGGAGATGCTATGTCCAATCTCTCGTGCGCCGACAATAAAACCACGTTCAAACTCACTTAAATCTTGATAACCTGCCATTGTAGCAGCAGTAACCGATCTAGCAACTTTGCCAGACGCTTGTTGTCTTATATAGGCGCTGCCGACCGCATCGCGTTACTCTGATTGGTTCCATACCTCTGTTATTTGCATACGTACCACTATAATAGTTTTTTTGGCTCTCTAGTGTATAATGGAACACAAACATTTGGTATTTTATTCTGTTTTTACGTATTTCTGTTCGTTTTCACGGAATCATTACAGCGCTCGGTCTGAAGGTTTAAACTGCTTTTAATGTGGTGAAGCGAGTGCATTCTTACATATTATTTGTTTTATCAATCCTAAAATTACCAATTAAACTAAAAGAAAAAATAAGTGGAATACAAGTGGAAACTACATACTTTATATGAAGTAATATAATACATATGTTTTCCTCTACACTACTAAAGGTGGCTTCGAAACACATATGCCAAGATAACGGTTTAAGAGCGAGCTGGTGTGGATTTAATCCCAACCAACCACGATTTTTTTTTTGTTTTTTAAAACGGTAAATTGCGCAATAGTAACAGTAACGATAGAAAATATGTTTATTTTTCGTAATTGTTTTGCTAAATTCAATCAAAACAATACTTATTCACCGCACGCAGTTGGCCGTCACTTATTCAATCAATTAAATTAATTCTCGTCACTTTTTCAACCAGTGAAATTTTTTCACTAAAACACTCAGTGGTTTTCCAACGATTATAAGTGAAGCCATTTTCACTGATTCGAGTAGTTTAATTTTACTGTGAATCAGTGGTATTTCACTGATTAGAATTTCGAGTATGTTATCACGGTAATGTAAGCATTTTTTGAAATCAACATTTGGTTAAAAAACACTCCACCCCATTCGATAATCGTGTTGGTAGGAATTGTTCCGTCCCTCGGGTAGAGCAGTCAGCTTCAATCAGCACCACCGTCTTCTTATGCTTGTTGGGCCCGCCTTGTTGTGGGAACATCGAGCAGTTTCACGTTTACAGGTATTCCCATCTATAAAACCTGTTTACTGCGTGTTAAACACGAAAATTGTTTACTTCAAGTTGACCCCTTCTACACTTTTGTAATGATTTACCACAGAACGTGTAAGTGTATAGAAGGTAAGTGGCATGGCGGTCTCTTTGATGTGGGTGTACAGTTTTGCTGATTGCCTTCGCGAGGTTCTGGAAACAAGCCTTGCGCCTGACTGGCTATTGCTCTCTGCGAAAGATACCCTACTGGTAGGGTCACGAGTATTTTGCGGATTGATTTGGCAGCAGGCTAGACTTTACAGTCCTCTATAAATTTGAGATACTGTCGTTTGCGTATTGGTTACTGTTGTACTTACACTACTTCTTCCTGCTTTTAACTGGCCCGTAGTTAAACGGGAAGTGTCTAAAGNGTATTGGTTACTGTTGTACTTACACTACTTCTTCCTGCTTTTAACTGGCCCGTAGTTAAACGGGAAGTGTCTAAAGAACTACAGTTCAATCACAATAGTGGTAGAAAATAAGATGTGTTTGAAGTATACATCGCCACCAAATGAATACGCGAAATACTCGGGGCTTTATCTATTGTTCTAACTGCCGTCTGCCAAGTTAGTCGACGGCACAAACTAAACAACGACGTTCCACCATATTGCCGGCCAGTGAGACTCTTTTGCTGTTGGATTTCATGGTACATGTGACCGTTTTGCTCTGTATTCTTAAGTGTTCTGTGGCCTCACTCCGATATTACGACGTCAGGTAGAGTTGCAACAAAGGTGTCGCCAAGTGTCATTCCCGTAAGAGAAAAGTAAAATCCAGGTTTATTGGGTAGGAGGGGGGTACAGAGAGGGAATGAGAGAGAGCGAGAGAGAGAGAAAGGGACAGAGAGAGAGACGGTGCGGTGACATTACTCCGGGAGACGAACGAGGTCAGGGGTGCACGCGCAACGCTCCAACATATGTATAAATGTCAGGCCCGGCTCTGCCTTTATTACAAACGGGTTTTCGCCCGTCTACCATATGTGCCGCTTGCGCAAGGCGGCGCAGTATTTTAGTTAACGGAACACCCCATGCTCTCTCGTCACACTTTTTTATGTTTTGTTTTCACGCCGCGCCGTTCACATCGCGTTGACCCTTCTTGCAACAAAAAGTCATTCTCCATCTACTATTTTCCTTGTGGCGCAGTGACGTCCCACACTCAAGACATCCTACTGTTTTTATCTTGAAATGCAACATAGCTTTCACTTCATACTAGTTGTGAAGTCAATGTCTGTGACACCACAAGTAAATTAGAGCATATATAACAAAACGTTACTTTGTAATGTGTAAAATTATAGTTCAATTTCAAATTTATTATAACCATATCTTAAAATAAACTATTTTGAATGTTTCATTGAAAAGTGTGTTGTAAAAATGGAATAATTTATTTGAAGCAATACAAGAATTTTTTGTGGCAACAAGCTTTTTAAGAATTGTTGGTTTAGCGTATAAAATTTTATTGTACAAGTTTATTCAATACTTGTAAAATTTACTTTAGCATGTTCTTACGAATGCAATACTCGCGAATTCTTAGAAATCAATGTCTCCATATTTTAGACTTGAACTATGTAGTTTAATATTAAAACATTTGAACGCTTATTAGAATTCCTTACGCTGTGTACTAAATTGCAGTTTTTTGTCTGCCGTTGCAGGGTTAAGCGAATACTTTCTAAGCAATTTCAATTTACAGTTACAATTATTTAGTTTTGAACGGGTGACTTTAATTTTTTAAAGTATATCATATAAATCATAGTATTCATAAAGCTGAAGATTATTTTGTTTGCACAATTTTATGCATATGGCTGTCCTGAAATAAAAACAAATAATTTTTAGCGATACTGAATTCATTAAATGTATTAATTTTTTATATCCGAGAAGCATAGTTAGCTAAAGATTTCCTTTCCATATGTTTTACACTAAGTACACTGCTGAATGAAAATTATTTTTTTTAAATCGGACAATAAAAACAGATTTTCGCTTAGCCATAGCTACACTACGGCTATGAAAATAAGGCTGTCGGTCAGCCCACAGATACAGTTGCGTATGCTTGAAGGGTTAACGATCGTGAATGCCGACAGACTTATAGTACGTCCAACAGTCCTAAAAGTCGAGTCGATTTAGGTGGCGCCTAGGTCGGCTGAGGACATCCGAGTGCTTCCGAGTCGAACCGAAGCAAGCGAGCTATCGAGCTATACAGCCCCATTTCAAATACATTGTTCCAAAACTGACCAATACGTTCTATTACCATCGCGTGGGCGACGGAGAACTGCCTGATGGTATCATATGTTCACAGTTAACTCTAAGTATTATTACCGTAATGAAATACGCAATAGTGGCGCACAAAATTTCGCAAAATTATCTCCGCGTTCCTTTTAGGCTTCCGTACTTTCCTTGGTCAGTTGAAGCCATGGTTGACGTATCTGCTAGAGCTCTCTCCTTGCACCAAGGNTTAGGCTTCCGTACTTTCCTTGGTCAGTTGAAGCCATGGTTGACGTATCTGCTAGAGCTCTCTCCTTGCACCAAGGCAAACCGGGTTTGATTCCCGGCGTGTCACTAACGAATTTTTACACGTGGGAATCGTGCCGCACGATGCCTCTGGTAAGCGGGTTTTCTCGGGGAAATCCAGATTCTCCCAGCCTTGCATTCCGACGCTGCTCCATATCCGCCTCGCTGCACCCTCATCGGCTCTCAAGACCTCGTTTTAAGAGCCACCCAAACATCTGCACTCCACTTTGTACAATGAAACTCTCTTTTGCCTTTGTCTCAGGATCGCAATAGTGGACTTTCAAATAATATTTTTTTTTCTTTATTTCTTTAAGCCAGATTCAGCACTTGGCGTGTACCCTCGCATCACCCACAAATATTACACCTTTTGTTTCTCATCAGGTGTGAGGACCGTTGGAACAAAATTTGCACANACCCTCGCATCACCCACAAATATTACACCTTTTGTTTCTCATCAGGTGTGAGGACCGTTGGAACAAAATTTGCACAACAGGGTGCATGCCAAATATCGTATATGTTAAAACTAGTTACACGGAATCAAAACAAATCCTTTCTTTACTGTCTTATTATTATTTTGAAAATCTTCCGTCACTTTTACCACACTTATTGTTTCGTTTCCTGCCAACTAAGTTCATTCTAAAATGTTTGGCGCCTCTGATTTTTGTATGAGTTTAGTGTCCGTAGCTTTAAAACTGAACCACAGAGTACTTAAAAAGACGTCCTTCATAAATAAAAAATTAACTGACCCTTATAAAAATTAACAGGTGTTTAAAAGAAAATATAAAAAATTAAAAACACCAATCCGAAATAAAATTTTTAGCAAAATTTATGAACAAATAATTTGCCAGCATAATGCATCGCTGTCGAGCTTTTTCTTACGCCGTAAATATGCACGTTTCAGTGTGGCGGAAGATATCGAGCCTTCGAAATGTATTGTAACTTAAAAATATTTGCTGGCGAAGAAAACCGAATCTGTTATTTATAACTACCCTGTCTTAATTGTTCTATATTATCTTTCAGAAACACGTATACTTTAAATAACGTGTTCTAGGTTAATTAATGTTCCTCGGCCTCTTAGGAACACAGAGACGAAACAGACACTTCTACCGTGAACTATAGCCGTACACCTTCCACCTAGGTGAAAGGGGTTCAATTCCCGGCGAGATTGCTCCTGAATTTTCGTATGTGGGAATCGTGCCAGACAATGCCGCTGGTCGGCGGGTTTTCTCTGGGATCTCCCGTTTCTCCCACCCTTACATTCTGGTGCAGTTCCATACTCACCTCGCTTTACCCCCATCGGCTCTCGAGACTTCGATGTAAAGAACTGCCCAAATCTCNTAACTACCCTGTCTTAATTGTTCTATATTATCTTTCAGAAACACGTATACTTTAAATAACGTGTTCTAGGTTAATTTATGTTCCTCGGCCTCTTAGGAACACAGACACTTCTACCGTGAACTATAGCCGTACACCTTCCACCTAGGTGAAAGGGGTTCAATTCCCGGCGAGATTGCTCCTGAATTTTCGTATGTGGGAATCGTGCCAGACAATGCCGCTGGTCGGAGGGTTTTCTCTGGGATCTCCCATTTCTCCCACCCTTACATTCCGGTGCAGTTCCATACTCACCTCGCTTTACCCCCATCGGCTCTCGAGACTTCGATGTAAAGAACTGCCCAAATCTCTTCACTCACTCACTCACTCACTCTAGCCGTACAAGCCAGCAAAATTACTTCACTGGCAAATAAAATGTTGGAACGTCATTCGCCAATCAGCAGTCTTAACCTACTCGCCAGCCGGCAGGCTAACCAATAGGGGACCTTTAGTAGCACGCAGTAACCAGTAAAACACGAGGCCCGTTCCCAGAGCCTCTAGGCTAGTGCTGATAAGAGAGTGGTATGCCCATAGAAAAGGAACCGCCCCGCCATTCTGTATCTGTATATTAATATATTCTGTGCCAAAAAAATATGTTGTTTTTATAGCAAGCCAGAAAGTGCCTAGGTGCTTGGGGATGATATGAAGCGTGTCCGGCCTTTGGTTGGCCACTTAAAAAAATTAGTATTAATAGCTGTGCCTAAATCTTCGTGATTAATGACTGCATGCCACAGTATACTAAATAAATCAGTAAATATTTGTTGTAACTTTTGGTAGCTTTGGCTGTAAACACGGCTGCAAAGAACAAAAAATAAGGTGAAACCTTTTTTTTACTGGTCATGTTATGTGTGAATCATCATATTGTTAGAATTTCATTGTATAGATTTTAAAACCTTGGCTAAAATTATCTCTGCTTGTTTATGGATTTCAGAAATAAAATTGTCTAACCTGCCGCGATAACGTTATACACGAGTTTAAATAATTTGATACTAATAAGTCGGCCTGCTTCGGAATGATTAGGTGTTTTCAAACAAGCTTTTAAAATACGCAGCTAGAAATATTCCCAACTTCCATTAATCTCGCGATATCTAAAAATATTTTCGAACTTCCATAAACTTGTCCAAACATAAAAAAAATACATCAGATTTGTAGGATTTAAGCATCCAAACTGACCTGTTCTAGAAGCGAAGATCGAGAGTGAGATTGAGAAATTTGGTCGGCGCTTGCCAGATGACTTCTTTAGAGCCAAAATGTCTATCGCAATAACACGGCAGCGCCACAGAGTCCGGAACTAATTTACTACCTCAAGTATCGCAGTTGTTAAATTGTTTGATGGGTGCTGTAACTTACCTGCGTCTAGTGTGCGTTTCGCTACCAGTAAGCAACGTACCACGTGCTCGCTGACGTCAGCATTGACCATCCACAAATAAGATATTTAGAAACTTCAACAAATCGGATTACTCAAATGAAAGATGAACAAAACACCGGCCACTGATTCCTTGTTGTGTACAGTTCAAAACATAAATATCCTTCAACTGCAACATGTCTCCAATCGTGAACACGGGGAATTTATGGGTTAAAAATACAGGGGTGAAACACCTAGGTGCTTATCTCGCGAACTCCAGCCGCAAATGCCAGAAAAATTATATCACTGGCCAGTAACAAGTAGAAACGCCATTCGCCAATCAGCACCTGGTAACATACTCCTCAGCCAGCAGTCTAATCAATTGGGAACTATTCGCTTCACACAGTAGCCAGTTCCAAGAGCCTGCTGGAGCAGCCAAACAGAGAATGCGTCCGGCCACATCAAAGAAATCGCCATGCCATATCGTTTTTGTAGCAGCGCGTGTGATGAGCGATAGGTAGAGACCAGCAAAATTCGCGTTATTATTTAAGGACAGACTACACTGCAAATTACTGTACGTTTGACCGACTTCAGTCATTGGCCACAAATATGTCTGGCACGCCTCGGAGAACTCTTCAGCCAGTAATATTAGTTCAGCGGTGGAGTGGCCATTCTCCTTTAAGGAGATCAAGCAGGGAGGTGACGTTGATAAATGTGCAGCAGCCAATGAAACCACGGACTGTGCTTAATTTTTAATAAGGCAGTGGAGTCTTTTCCATCACCGAAAATTAACGCGATTTTTGCGCGTCTTTAGTGATAGGTAGCGTCAAATTACTTGATTTGCATCACGATGGCACCACCAGTGAACAGAAGCTATTACAGAACTGCGTTGTGTCTGGCGAAGAAATTGCTTCTAAAATGCCTAAAATAAATCTTAAGGCTGCTTTAATTCTGAGATTTTCCTTACAGTCAGATATAGCAAGTAGCCGAATAACACTTTTGTAAGCACAAAGGCGGATTCACACCGCGACCAGACCAGACAGAGTATATAGCACTAACAGCCATTCAGAGAACTTCTCACTGCTTCTGGGACATCCACGTCTTCTGCGCGAAAAAAGTTGAGCCGATGTTAACATTTTCCGCGCAGGTCTCGCCGGTTTTACCAACTTTTTAATGCTTGTTACTATCGTTTTCGTAAACATTTATTTTTGTGATAATTTTTCCTCCCTTATACTTTTTTTTTGTTAATTTTTGTTTAAAGCTGTTCGGACGGCATGAGATTTTCGTGTGCCTTTTCACACTGCTGCATTTCATTTGTCTAAGGTCTCCTAACCTAAGTAAGTTTCGTCACATGTGTCTGCTGGACAATGGTTTTCAGTTAGGCAAGTTTATACATTTTTCTCTTCTATTCAGTTCAGGTACCTCAAACTGCTACCACAGAGTTGATAGGTGCACAGAGACGAAATGGCGGGACGCTTCCTTCGATGTGGGCGTACCCGTTCTCTGATTGGCTGTTCGAGGCTCTGGGAAATGGCCTTGTGTCTGTTTGGTTACTACATGCTGCAAATGGTTTTTCAATTGCTGGGCTGCTGGTTGGTGATTAGATTACTAGGCACTGATTGGCGAATGGTGTTTGAACACTTTGTTGGCCGATGACGTCATTTTGCTGACAAGTACGGCTGGAGTTCCCGGAATAAGTAATTGTTTCATCTCTGTATTTACAATTTCTCTGTGGTATTGTTTTCTACTTTTACTTTAGCATACACGTCAATTTCAATGTTGCATCATTTATCAGAGAAATGTTCAATATCAAAAAACAAAAGTTAAAAAAAAAAAATGTAAATTTTGATAACTCTTTTCTGAAACTGTTTGTTTTTTGGAAATCTCGTAGAAATCGGCACGTTAATTCATAATTGTTTTTATAGTTGAAATATTTGTTTCCAACATTAATATTTACGGCAGTTGTTATGGCTGTAAATATGAGCCATCAATTAAAAACAGAGCTTCCAAATTTTTTTTTATTTTGCAATCAATTCAAGGTTTTAATATTTTGGAGTGCATGTATAGTAAAATACAAAGCAAATCAGTTGTCTTATTTTACAAAACAATGTGTTATTTCATACAAAATGTGAANGCATGTATAGTAAAATACAAAGCAAATCAGTTGTCTTATTTTACAAAACAATGTGTTATTTCATACAAAATGTGAAAGGGGATTGAGTAGGTATCCAAGATAAATGGTTAAACTACATATAAAACCCAGTAGAATTCACAAACACGCTTTCGGCCTTCTCTAGCTTGCTCTCAGGTAAGTATTACAGTGTATCGCCTTAAGCTTACGTCGATATAACCAACGCGCAATTTTTGCTTCTGTATTTTTGACATCTCTGCGGCAACATTTATGCACACTTCTCACTGATTCACGCTCGTGTGCAACTATTAAAATAAAACGTCCTTGCTTATGGTAGTCACACGACATTCTAAATTGACTCAAAATGGCGAAAGGCATAATAAGCAAAACTTGTAATTTAATGACAAATAAGTATGGGTGTAGGGTAACTACTAATATTCCGTACTCACGTGTAATTTTTCGTATATGCCTCCGTGTACATGCGTGCGCATACAAAGTGCAATTTACCGTAGTGCAGATAAGTACACAGACGAAATGGCATGGCGGTTCCTTTGATGTGAGAGAACCATTCTCTGGTTGGCTGTATGAGGTTGCGGGAACGGGCATTTTGTCTGATTGGATGGGCTGCTGGCTGGCAAGTAGGTTACCAGGCGCTGATTGGCGAACAGCGTCCCAGCATTTTGCTGGCCAGTGACGTCAATTTACTGGCATGTGAGGCTGGAGTTCGTGGTATAAGTGGCTGTTTCACCTCTGTGTTTATAAAAAAAAATGTATTGTTTAAATTGCTTTAAAATATAAATTTATGTAAATCATATTTGTTCTCCCTTTATTTTATGATTTGTGCTAGAAAGGACTAAGGACTCTGTGGTTTAGCGATACAACTTCAATTTCTCCGTGAGCATTTCGCACGCTGAATGCAAGGTATTCGGAGGTTATAAAATTGAAATTTGGCATTTTTTGTGTAGGGAGGAGGATAATATATATTCACTGACAGTGCAAATATGTCGCAACGTTATATTTACTTTTACTGAAAGTACGGCAGGGAAATTGGCTTTGCAAATATATTTACATTTATATTTTATATTTTACATAAACGTGTTTTAAAATAATTGAATGCCACATTATTAAACAGTTTTAACATATAACTATAAAAACTTTCACAAAAAGGCACGAATATCTACTCTCATTTACAGTTTATTTAACGTTTAAAGTTACGAGAGTCTTTCGTTCAGAGTGCGATGTATTCACTTTAACTAATGAACATGCTTGCACCCGTAATTGTGTCCCATAGGTTCGCGTATTGTCAAAAGTGTTTGGCGACAGTGTGAAATCTGGGCTCAATCAGTCGTTTGGTAAGTGAACAAGGCCCAGATAACCATACCCCGCGACGTATTCACGTGCGCGCCGGATCTACGCGTCAGTAGAGCAAACATCCAGTTGCGGGACAGGTACCGTTAATTGCGGCATCGACCTCGGCCCGCAGCGAAGGCTGTCTGTGTTTCAAATAGCAGGTGGAATGAAGGATTTAGGAGAGGGGGGGGGAGGATATTGGGGTCAGGGAGATTAGTATTTTCATCGTGTCCTCCGGGGGGCCTGCGACCCGGTACGGATGTATCGCGCGCGGACATGTGTTCGATGACCCGTTTGCAATGCCTCCACACATGTTCCCGACACCTATAAGACTACGGGAAGAGAGAAAGAGAGAGCGAGAGAGAGAGAGAGAGAAAGAGTATCTAACCCCACACAGCTCTTTATTCTATGTTCCGGGTTCTCCTGCCCGGCCGACAAGGATTCATTTACATAATCTTCCCTTCGCCCCTCCCNGCAATGCCTCCACACATGTTCCCGACACCTATAAGACTACGGGAAGAGAGAAAGAGAGAGCGAGAGAGAGAGAGAGAAAGAGTATCTAACCCCACACAGCTCTTTATTCTATGTTCCGGGTTCTCCTGCCCGGCCGACAAGGATTCATTTACATAATCTTCCCTTCGCCCCTCCTTTCCTCTCAGCCACCAGAAAGAACTCACTCGTTCTGGTAAAAGTATAATCCTCATCCCCAATGTTGACATTAACCTGCCATTTTTTAAGGGCAATTATTTACACTTCATCCGGAGTACAACTGGTGTTCGCAAGAATCTTTCATTTAAATCTACTTCACGTTTATTTTTGCTAATTTTCACTCTGCTGGTTTTAAGTCCACTTAGCGTTAACTTGCTGTTGTACGTTTCCTGTACGTAAGTTATTTCTCAAAAGCTTTCTTGACACACCTTAGAAAACTTCGAGCTAATAGCACATAATATGCATTTCAGTGTACGAATGCGGCGTGGTTCAGTCGAATATGGAAATTGCGTAAAAAAGAAGCGAAACTAAGAAATGAATTAACACTTCTAGACAAGTGGTAGGATTCCGAAGTTTAGTTGCTCAAAATTGTATTGTCTTCAGTGATGAGTCCCTTATTACATTGTCTGTCCACAGTTATGACCAAGTTGTAAATGTCCGGCACTTGAATAACCGAAGTTGAATTTTCCAAACATAGGCGACGACGAATTAACAAATAGCCACGAATCGATCACACACCGAAAAAAACTCATGTTCGTAGAATCAAAAGCTTTGTACACATAATTCATCTACACTGTTAATCTAGTGACCAAAATGAGACTGGTTGTTGGTGACTGTACCTATAACTACACGTATTGTTCCTGCAACAGAGCACTCTGTTATTTCTACAGAACATAATAGTTTCTTCAACAGAACAACTTCAGCAATATCTGAATTGTTCCCGCAGCAGTCAGTAGTGTAATCAACTAAGAGACGATTGTGTTACTGGTTGAGAAGTCTGGATGCTGCTTCCATGGAATCAGTTTACAGAACTGTCATGTTGACACTTCTCTGCTGATTTTCGTAACAGCAGTGTTGGAAAGTATAGTGCTATGATAAAAGGCGTAATATCTCTTACAAATGCTTGGAAACTGACTATAATTCATTTATGGTTGCTTCGAACATTTCTGAAGCCCTGTCAAAGTTATACTTTCAGGATACTCATCCGCCTCGTGAAAACAAAGCTTAACTAGGAATAGAAAATTACACCAAAAATTACAACGAACCGAATTTGTGCGTACTCAGTTTAACAATATTTTGCATGAGAACTAATTCTTCCTAGGCATTTGTAGGTAAAATATAAGTGAAAGTTCAGTTCTACCAAAAATAAGGCACTTTCTTGTTAACGCTTGATACACATGCCATAATTAGGAAACAACCAAACGTATGTCATTCAAGGGGTGAGTTTATAAATGTTTGATTCAAACAGTGTAAAGATACTGCGATTAGAATAAAAGAAAAATTGCTAGTTCAGCAACTTATAAGTAACACTCATCTGCCTTCGTTATACCGTTTGTTCACTGGCTTACCGCCTGAGTGGATGGGCTGTTCAAACTTGACAGGTAATAACGAACTCGGCTTTTTTATCTTTACAGATTCATTACAGTTACAGTCACATGTACAACATGCATCCGCTTGACACTGTCTATAAGATCATTTTCAATTAGCTGCCATGTAATACAACTGCCTGTTACTAGCTCCCTATCGAACATCTGCCAGTCTATCAGATAACAAGTTGGATAGCTGCATGTCGGTTAGTTTCCCTATATGACATCAGACATTCATCTAGATGTCATTAAGCTGCATAGAAAAGCTCCCTGTCTGTCATCTGCCATGTCGAATAGCTGGCATGTCCAAAATATGACTTTTGGCCAGTTAACATGTAGAAATGCGGCTTGTTACCAGATTCATTGGCTGACAACTGCATGTTCGTTACCTGTTAAGTCGCACTATCAATTGTCTGTTAGTGCTGTCTCGTAAAAAAATTTTGGTCGTCGTTGGAGTCACAGATTACTTAAGGATACAGAGAAGATACAACAGCTGATGCTGTGAACCCCAGCGGCACACGCCAGCAAAATGCAGTAACTGGCAAGCAAAATGTCAATCAGTGCCTGACAACCTATTCGCCACCCGGCAGCCTAGCCAATAGGGGAATTTTCGCAGCATGCAGTAGTCAATCACATATAAGGCCAGTACCGAGAGCCTTGCGCAGCCAATAAGAGAATCGGTACGCCCACATCAAAGGAACCACTACACCATTTCGTCTCTGTGCACTTATCTACTCCGTGCTGGGGTGCAGGTATGGAGGATGAATCNACGCCCACATCAAAGGAACCACTACACCATTTCGTCTCTGTGCACTTATCTACTCCGTGCTGGGGTGCAGGTATGGAAGATGAATCCTNTCCTCCAGAGGATGTCCATATAGGCCTACTGTTTATTCCAGACGCCAAATTACGTGTGTTAAGTTTGGAACTGTCCTCAGATTACGCCAACAATTTTCCCGATGTAGTCCATTCATAGTTACTTCTTTCTTTTCTGAAGACCTTCTAAACTTCTACTCTCAGGGCATTCCTCCGCCTCGTGCGAACAAAGCTCAAGGAAGTCTAGACATTACATCAAAAGTACAACGTACCGCATTCGTGCGCACTAACTTTCGTTATATTCTGCATGATAATTATTTCTTGCTAGACATTGCCAGAACTTCCAATTTCTCTGTAATATAAATAATAGTTCAGTTTAACCCAAAATAAGATAATTATATAACAGAAGTACAAAACGCTTGTGATACATGACATTTATGAAAGAACCAACACGTCAGACATGGGATGATTTTCAAATGTTTTATTCAAAAAGAGTGAAGGTACCGCAGAAAGACTAGATATAGCAATACGCATTAACTGGGGGGAAAAAATTCACTTTTTCAGGGACCTGCAAGGTAGACTTTACTTTATTAAAGCGGATGTCAATTGCTCATTGGTTGCTTGCCTCCACGGTGAGAAATTTAAATTGGCCTGTTTAGTGACGGATCATATCCTCACAGGACGTGCCAAATAAATCGAGGTATAATAACTAGCAGCGCCCGATTTTCGTGAAAAATAGTTATTTTCTACTTGTACTTCAAAACACTTTATCTCAGATCCTATTTCGTGACATGGATTACAGAGTATTTAAGAAAACAGCGGCGGAACTGCCATTTAACCCGCAAACTCCTTCCGCACTGGCCAACAAAATGGAGTCAATGGCCAGCAAAATGTTGGAACGCCGTTCACCAATCAGTGCTCGATAACCCACTTGCAGCCTAATCCGCTGGGTATCTTTTGCAGCATGNTGTTGGAACGCCGTTCACCAATCAGTGCTCGATAACCCACTTGCAGCCTAATCCGCTGGGTATCTTTTGCAGCATGAAAGTAGCCAATCAGACACAATGCCCGTCTCCAGGACCTCGTGTAGCCTATAAAAAAATGGGATTGTCCACATCAAAGGAACTGCCACGCCGTTTCGTCTCTGTGTTCTTTCCTACTCTGTGACTGAATGGTTTAAACTGCGACGGGGTCTTTGATGCATGAAAACCCCAGATGTTCAGTTTCCGAGTAACATACATTTGACTNGCAGTAGCCAATCAGACACAATGCCCGTCTCCAGGACCTCGTGTAGCCTATAAAAAATGGGATTGTCCACATCAAAGGAACTGCCACGCCGTTTCGTCTCTGTGTTCTTACCTACTCTGTGACTGGATGGTTTAAACTGCGACGGGGTCTTTGATGCATGAAAACCCCAGATGTTCAGTTTCCGAGTAACATACATTTGACTGGCCAATCAAACTTCAAAACGTCTTGTCGCAAAGACAAGTGGTCAGTAACCAAAGGCATACACTTCACATGCGCACATAGGCTATTGATGTGTAGTGTGGGTGAAATTGTTTTCGAAAAAATCAGGTGTCCCTATCAATAATAAAATAATACATACTTCACATGTTTTGCAGTCTAGCTTGTCCTCAAATGAATCTGAGAATTTTTATGCCTCAGGCAATGAATGTCACTTTGTCGCTGACGTGCGCTCTTCGCGGGAGAGCTGGCTGGTGTTTGGTCAGCCCTGAGTGTCGCCAGGGCTGCACCAAACTTAGCTCAAGTGACCCGAATAGCCGCAGACGGGCTGCTGCGATGTTGGTGAGAGGTCGTGGGCCATATTCTCTGACTTGAGCTTGCTTAAACACAGTCAGCGCAATTGTATTTATCTTGGAAAAGAGCCATAAAAATGGTTACCCGTAACTATCTTTATGCGGTATTCTATTAAGGTATCTCTTTACGGCTGTCTTCGAGATGTCTAACGCTGCGGAGACTGTTCTGAAATAATCTGTTTGCTGATTATAATTTGCGGTATTATTACAACGTGGCACATATTACATTAATACAGAATATTTTATTTTATAAATGACATTTTTTCTTTCATACAATCCCGAATAATGCTTTTAAAATAAATGTTTTTCTCTTGAGTAAATTTTCAGACCATCCTAGTTCGTTTTGAGCATCACNTGGTTACCCGTAACTATCTTTATGCGGTATTCTATTAAGGTATCTCTTTACGGCTGTCTTCGAGATGTCTCGTAGGTTTTGCAACGCTGCGGAGACTGTTCTGAAATAATCTGTTTGCTGATTATAATTTGCGGTATTATTACAACGTGTCTTCTGGCACATATTACATTAATACAGAATATTTTATTTTATAAATGACATTTTTTCTTTCATACAATTCCGAATAATGCTTTTAAAATAAATGTTTTTCTCTTGAGTAAATTTTCAGACCATCCTAGTTCGTTTTGAGCATCACGGGATTGCCACACTTAACTCGTGTTCAATTCTGTCGTCTGTATTCTGTTTACGTTAGAGGATATCACTAGAGAAAATAAAATATACTTATTAAGCGTATTCCAGGGGTCCTATTCCCAAAACTTGAGCTTGCTTAAAGTCAGTCACCATGATTGTCTTTATGATAAAGAGGGCCATAATGATAGTTACTTGTTAACGTTTTTATATGGTATTCTGTCAGCCATATCTTTATTTATGTATTTGTACAAAGATGTCCGTTTGGCAACGTGGCGGGCTGTGTTCTAAAATCAACGGTCTGCTTGTTAAATTATATTTATTTTGCTTTATTACAAGTGGTGTTGGGTCACACATTTTATAATATTTAATTTTCATCTATAAATTATATTTATTTCGTAGTAAATTTTCGAATAACACTTCTAAAATAAGTTCAGTGTTATTTTTGGATGCAAGAATTCAGATAGGCCTAGCTCATTTTGAGCATTACGAGATAGCAGTACTGACCCGTGGGCGAATCCGTCATTCCGTACTTACGCTAAAGTGAAGTACTGAAGAGTATCGCTAGCGAATTATAAAATATAAATTTTAAATATAATCCAGACACAGGTTTTCTGTGCAGAGATATTACATAATATAATATTTCTAATTTTGGGGGCATTTTAAAACTTTTTTTTTCAATGGTGTGTGGTTGCTTGAACTTACCTCAAAACGTCAGCCACTCTTTTTTCGCTATCGTTCATAAATACACTTTGTTGGCCTGTCCTTAAACAAAGTCACTCATGAGGCATTCGAAATACCGCCGCGGTGACGTTCTGAATTACAGAATACCATTTCGCCCTGTAAATATAGTTACGTGGTAACCGTCTTTATGTAAAGACGATAAAAAGGTAAAATAATATGACCCCAGGGCACTCCACAAGACTGGCGTTGGAGGAAGAAGAGTGAAATTGAGAGATTTTGGTGGCTCTTAATATCTGGGTTTTGAGAGCCGATGAGGATGAAGCAAGGTAGGCAGTGAGCAGTGCTGGAATGCGAGGGCGGGGGGAAACGAGAGATTCCCAAGAAAACACGCCGACCAGCGGCATCGTCCAGCACGATTCCCATGTGCAAAAATTCGGGAGCGAGCGTTTTTTTCTTAACCTACCTTAATACTAAGTGATAAGTGTGCGTCCGAGGTAGGGACGGGAGCTAAGTGCGTCTCAGTGCCATGCCACATACGCGTAAAGGGGAGGTAATTCATGCATTTGGGGCTATCACAACCCCTCTGGGTGTACCTATAGCTAGAACTAGTGATTTTTTCGCAAAAAAAAAATGAGTTCACGGTAGACTTCAATACTATAAGTACCCAACGCAGTTGGTCTATTGCCATTGGTTGCTGTCTGCTTGAGAGGGCGTTTTCATATTTCACAGGGCCACTCAGAATTCTGCAACATTGGCACGGCTCCTACGTGATTCGTGTACAGACAGTTAACACGTGGCAAAAAGTAATAAAGCCAATCACGTTAGGCAAACGACCCTATAGTGTTTTGAAATATAACCGATCTCGCTGGTTGTTCACAACCAGCGAGATCGGTTTACCTCATATTTAGGCTGTGATTTCGTTTATGTGTACCTTACCTTATCTGTAACACGACCGTTCACCCCACTGCCACTATGCTTCAAATGCAGGGGATAGCTTCGAGGTGACGGACGC
The DNA here is from genome assembly GCA_002778355.1 of Clitarchus hookeri. Taxonomy (NCBI): domain Eukaryota; kingdom Metazoa; phylum Arthropoda; class Insecta; order Phasmatodea; family Phasmatidae; genus Clitarchus; species Clitarchus hookeri. The sequence goes on along the minus strand of NQII01000467.1, from coordinate 316,003 downwards.
TTCAAAGAAACACACCCCGACATATTTCCAAGTGCATTTCACTCGCAGCTTTGTAGAGGAGTGTGGTAGAAGGGGGAGGTGTCGGATATGTTAATTAGGGCGGCGCCTTGTGCGCGGTATCTGCGGCCGATATTCTGACAGCAGAACTCAGATGTTAATTAAGATAGTTCCGGGAGAGAGTGGGCGTAGTGAGGGGCCAGCGGGCACGCCCGGACCCTTGCGCGGGCCCACTATTTCACGCGGACACGACAGTATCTGCCGGGCCGGCCGCCGCAACACGTGCTCTCTGGGAATTAAGAGGTTATCGCCGACACCCTGTCCGGGCCACAGTAGTAAAATACCCCCCACATTATTTACCAAAAAAAATTGCCATATTTTTATTTTCGTTAGTTGTTGGTTACAAGGTTTATTCATTTATTTATGTTTACTTTTTCCAACGTCTCTCGAGATTAATTTTTTCAGTCACAGACAAGCGTATAATTTTAGGCGTTGCAACGAATTAATTTTTGTTTGCAATTGAAGCCTATAAGAATCACCACAGAGTAAATAAGCACACAAAGACAAAATGGCGAACAGCGTCCCAAAAATTTTTTGGCCAGTGACGCCCTTTTTGCTGGCGTGTTTGGGCAAGGTTCGCGGTAAACGCAACTATTTCACATCTGTGTTGTTAAGTAGACTAAAGGCTGTTCACGGTAAACTGAGCACTTTTCAAAGCCCTGCTTAAGACCTACATATGCACATTCTGTATTCTTACACCATATGTAAAATTAATATTGCCATGAGCCTGACCCGTTTTTTCATACGTCGGTCCAGCGAAACTCTGAAATTATTATAATAGTAAATACTTTACCAATTTTCCAATCATTCTATATATTTGCACTTAAAAAACAGAAAGTAAAAGAAATCGATTTTGTATTCACAAATGTTAAACTAACAGTTTTAATTCAATATCAAGACATGGAACTAATTTCGCTCTGTCGTTGCCAACTTTAATGGGCGCGTTCCAGTTAAAGTGCCAGGTAAAATACACTGAGGTAGTGGCAGTGACATTTTTCAAATGTTGATTTCAAAAGTGCTAAATTTTTTACCGTGAATAGTCTACTCTGTTTTATCACTAAAACGCTCTGTTATATTCTGGTAAACAATATTAAATGCCTCAAGGGCATATAGGTCATAAGGAAGAATAGCGACGGTGACAGAAAATACCATAAATAAGCTTTGCGAGTGTTCTGTTTGCTCAAAATTTTAAACAGTGACTACAGGGTTTATTATAGCAAATCTGTTCGTGAAAGATACAGTATAATCGCTTTAGTTTAAAACACTTTTGGGTAGAAGAATTAATATAGTAAACAGAAGGCTATTTGCAGCGATCGTTGCTGACTTGGACATTTTCCAACGACCACTTTTATATTCTAACTACAAAATTTTAGAATGGGTAACAAAATATCGACTTTCATTAACGTTTAAAAAAAATTAAAATAATACATAGTTTTTTTAAAATTATAATAGGCAGAACTGCTTAAAATGAGACCATATGACAACTAGAGATGTTGCTTGAAAAAACTCGGTAGCTTTGCAACGTCCCATACGAAAGATACTGCGGTGAAAGGGTTAAGGAGGAATGGCAACGTCTTCCCATCACTGCAGTGCATCGCATTGTCACAAAAACAAAAGAAAAATCTTTCAATATATCAGATAAGGTAAACAAAATTACTTATACTTCAAAAATATTGACATAGGCTTGTTCACTGTAAACTGAGTCCTTTTGGAAGCCCTGCTAAAATATACTTGTATGCACATTGTGTATTCTTCCTCCATAATTTTAAACAATCCCATGGGCGCGATAACTTTTTTCGTACGTCAGTCAAGTGAAACTGATATTAGAAGAGATAATTATTAGAAATTTGCCCAATGTTACTCTTACATGCACTGGAAAAGCAGAAAGCAAAAGAAAATATTTTGGTACTCGGAAATGTTTACCTAACACTTGTATTTCAACTGTAAGACATGGAACTAATTTCTTTCTATCGTTACCAACTTTACCGGACGCACGCCTCTTAGTGTGTCCTATTTCAAAAATTTTCAATTAGCAATGAACCGCCTATAGCAGGATTATTATCTTTATGTATATGCCTAAGTGTAACCAAGCATCCTAACATGAAGTACACCCCTCTCAAAAAGAATTCAAAATTTCTCGTTGTAGTAAAGAAACAGAGACAATTTTCGGCGTTGCCATGACTTACGAATTCCTCAAAACAGTTTACATATTCAACCTCTGAGAAGATTTTCTGCTGGTCTATGGCAACAGAAGCGACTAATTGTATAATTTTTGTGTGCCAGCAGCAGCTAGCTACAGTATTAAGGGAAAAAAACTATTTTTGTATTGTTGCTAGCTTCTGACACTGCACAGAACATCCCATGATTTTACTCGCAACGTGTTAATGTTTTGATTTTTTTTTTTAACTAGTATTTTTTCAAGCTGTAGCAAGTTCACTGCAGTATACAAACAGAAAATTCGTAAAATAGAGATAACATTTTTGAGTTCTTACTGGAATATACATAATTGACTGCAGACCTTAAATACCAGTAATCTGAAAATGTTTTGTTATAGTAATATTAAGCATTCTACAATCCAAATATGAATAAGATATTTCAATTATTAGAATTATTTAACTGAATATTTAGTTAATGAGCTGTTAACTACTGGCGAATCAGTGGAATGCACTTAGATTTTGCTTCCTGGCCAGTGTAATTCACTATGAATAGGTAAATATCACTGTTTAATCTGTGAATACCACTATCTGAAATGATGAGTAGAATTTTACTGATTTAAGTTGATAAAATTCAACAGATATGTATTCAAATAAGGTAAACGTGGTATGACGTTCTATTTCCTCTGTCTCTCAAAAAGTTGCTGTTAAGAGGCGCCATAATCTCTTCACTCATTCTATTTCCTTAACATCACTGGGTTCTAGTTTTCAGTGAGACGCGCAATCTATGATGTTACCTCAGTGATTAAGTAAAAATATCACTGATTCTTTACGAGGTAATGTTAGAAACTTAATAGACCAATTTAACTTATGGTTACCCAGAAGCCGAAAGTCCGTTCGCTATTATTCACGTCACCTCTTATAAATAACCCGACGAAACGTAATCTGGTCAGTTTCATTCCGCGGAAACCCTACCTACCCGGCGAAGTTCTTGAGTGCGAGAGTACAATTAATATAACAAAATAAACCGTTATCCGACGCCCTCTCTAGCCACCCCCGACCTCTCAGGGTACTTATCAACCAGCGAGGAACGTAATCAACAAAACATGGCGGAACTTGCGCCTCGCGAGACTTCCCCGGCCTCGCACGGGGGATCTCAGAAGCGAGTGTGAAACACACAACAGAATTCGTAACATCGCGTTCCAATACTCAGCAAAACGGCCTTGCCTATAAGTCTCTTTAAACAAAAACAATTGTAAACGTACCTGACGATCTCGGGTGCCCAGTTTATCGAACCTCAGTTAAAGTTTAATATGTTTACATTAATATCATTTTGTTCATACAGGCTAAACAGTTTTACTACAAAATCAATTAATACCATATAAATGTTTATCTTTCTGCCAAGGTCCTGTTTCGCCTCATATTCTGGATGAGTAGAATCTACTTATCCAGAATATCTCCTCAACGCGTAACTGAGAAAGCTGACTTTTCTTCTTTCCCAAGATTGTTACAAAAAATTACCTTCCACAAAACGGAGCGGGTTGGCACCCATGACGCTATTAATAACGACCCTTTCCCGCTTTCCTCAACCTCTCTAAGACAACACATTTAAATTAAACATACTAAATATTTTTCCCAATACATACATTTCTAAGTGCTTGTCACTACGAATAAATGAGAATTCGAACCAAGTGTCTATGATAATTATAACTAAAACAGTAGTATATTTTATTTACTACATAAGCCATGACTCAAGATGACCTGTAACAGTGGTTTTATTATAGTAGATGATACAGGGAAGTCTGGCGCAATTTATTTTAAATGGGAGCTGTGCTGCTGTGGCTGGCGATCTTCGGCTCGTCTCGGGTTTATAGAACGTACCCGAAGGTGCTCGGCAAATACGCCCACGAATTCTTCAATTATATATGTTTGTTTCTGGTCACCATATCGGTTTCATAGGCACTGGTTATGTTAAATCGTAAATCTGTATTTATTATCGGATTTTAAAACATTATCTTTAAATATAAATTTTTTATTTATTTTTTATATTGTGCCAAAATTCTAATAGGGTATTGCAGAAACATGCAAAAGTATCTCATTCCATTACTACATTTCGAGTCCCCTCTCTTGAAGACTGATTAATACACGATGCCAGAATCTGCAAATTATTCACTAACTCGATTGTTTTTTAGGTATAAATATGCTACTCAAATTTTTAAAATGTATGTATGACTAAACCAAGACCATTTTTCTAATAGCGACCACATGCACAAGTATGTTATACTCATGGTACGGATCAGCATCTACCAACACTTGTATAGGCTTAATTGACATTAATTTAAATGCCAATACTGCCAGGCCCTGGAGATTTGGAATATACAAGGGTGATAAACAGTCATAACTTTCGTGCTCCTCTTGACCATCTATCTGTCAACCGTCCAATCATTTCATCGATATTTGGAACAATCCATTAATCTTCCAATCTATCCATCAAACAGTCACATTCTTCGCCAATCTACATACAACCCATCCTCAGCAATCTTTCCATCAAACTTTCGCAATATTTATATTAGTCTTTCACAATCTTTCCATCAACATTTCGCTATATTTCCATCAATATTTCAATGTTACGATGAGTATTTCAATACTCCCATTAATCTTTCGCAATCTTTCAATCATTATTTCAATCTTCCCATTAATGTTTCACAATCTTTCCATCAATCTTTCAATCTTCCCATCAATATTTTGCAATCTTTCCATCTATCTTTTACAATCTTTCCATCTATCTTTCGCAATATTTTCATCAATCCTCAATCCATATTCAATCCATACGTTTTTCGCCTGTCTCTATCCATACATATTTAAAAAACGATTCACCAACTGTTTCCAAAATGGGTACATGATGACAGAATTATTGTTTTGTATACTGTTCACTATTCATGCATTTTTGTACGTAAAGTCTTCATTAATATTCTGTATGTGGATCTTAACCTTAATAGCTCACAGCATCACTTTAAGGTTGTGAGGGATGGTAGAGTACGGCACACAAAAAATAAAGAAAAAAAAATTATTTTATAATAATAATTTATTATTATTTTGTAATTAAAATTTTATAAGAGGGCAGTTTATTACATCATGCGATGCGATATATCCCCTCCCCTTCAGTTCTCTAATGATTGAATATAATTCAACAATGCATGAGAGATCCTCATGTTTTTGCAGACCAATCAAAAATCTGAGTATATCAACAGGTTCTTTTTCGTCTTCAAGAAATAGGAAGCCAGCATTCTTGGTGTCTTCTGCCTTCTTAATGTCATATTTGCAGTAAATGTGTTGGGGGGGTGTGTTGGTGCATCGCGACAATCGCCATCGTCGTCTTCAGTACTATAACTGTCTTCATGTTCATTTTCATCAGTGCTCTCTTGATGGTCATCTTCACCTCCTGTTTTGTATTCTATATTAAATTTGCTTATTTTGTAGCAGGAGTTGTATGCTCATCAGTATTTAGAGCCGACGACCATTAATTTTGAAGTTCATCGACTTCATGCGAAAGTCTTGCAAGTGTGCATTCAACACAAACTGACTCTACAGCACTCATTCTGTCTTTAGCACTAACTGCCTCGTCATTATCACCTGTCGATTCGGTACCCACTGATGCAGCAGGGGTTGTTGCCCTGCATCAGTTGCTGGCTCTCAAAATAAGAATCCTTTCAGATGATCTAGGTGCAGTTTTTCAATGTAATACCTTGCATAAAATATGTGTGTGGCCATTGTCGTAATTCTTCATCATGCAAAAAGGAATCTTCGTACAGGTGATTCTTACATGTCAACGAGCATTTCGACCGAAGGTAAAAACTCGATCACAGAATCGACACTGTCGGCAATCAGACAGCAATGATGTAGGTCGTGGCTCCATGTTCCATGTCAAAGACAAGACAATTTATCTTCACTGTATAGCGAGAGAATGTTACCAAATCGATGTTCAATTCTCGATGTTTGAACATCAACTAAAGTATCAGCATGATTCCACACTCAATATATACATTCTCCTATCACTCGGAAAAATCGCCAGTTTGTTTTCAAATCCATGAGAAAATAAATGTATTTTATTTTTTCAGCCTTCAAACTCAGGGTCATAAGCGATAAATGACCTTTGTAAATTGCTTAAAACTTTGTATCAGTTGTGCGTGAATATTAAACACTGAAAAATTAATGGACCAACATCGCTAAAATGTCTTCAAAAACTTGGGTCGTTAATCAAATTGCGAACCGTTTATTTTACCCTAATTCCCTTATCCGATAACTAATACCATCGTTTCGCCTTTACTATGAATACGTAAAACAGTCTCTGAATTTTTTTCTACTTCCGAAGAAGAACTAATAATTTTTTTTATAGTTTCGTGTCTCAAACTCAGGTCCCCACACCATACCTCACCTTTTAAGATGGCCTAAATCCTTATATCAGGTGCGCATGAATACTGAACAATGAGAAATTAATGTACTAACTTCGCTAAAAGGTTTAAAAATCTCGGGGCATCAATCAATTTGCAATCCTATTATTTCACCCTATATCCGATGGCTAAAACTTCCGTTTGATATTTAATATAAATTCCTATGATGTTCACCGAACACTGGGAAAAATTTCCACATTCGTTTTGTAAGTGCTATAAAAAATTAATATTTTTTATAATTGCGGGTCTCAAACACAAGTACATGCACCATACCTCAAAAGTTGTGATTGCATAAACCCTTATATCAGGTACATATAAGCACATAAACAGTCAGAAAATCAAATACAAAATTCGTTAAAAATGATCCAAAATTCGGGTCGCTTTTCGAACTGTGGACCCTATATCTCACTATAACACCTTTATTCTTCATCCAAAATTGGTCTAACAGCCTACATTATAAGTTTCATCAAATACCTGTTTTGTATTTTATATAGGTTTTATCAATTTGTTACATACTCCCAATAACCGTGTCCTTGTATTAAATTATTTATTCCCTGGGTCCACGATCGTGGAAACGTAATATAGTAAGGACATACCGCGAGGAGAACTGTCTAAATCAGTTTCTTCCTTGACAGTAATGTGATATGTGGGCATTTCTACAACACTGATATTTGAATATTCCATACCAATATCTTTTCACACAAGCACATACTTCGTTGGTTGTAAGTGTTCAGAGCAGGTAGTACAAAAATATATATGCTTGCACCATGTGTAACAATAAACTAGTATGGTAATGGAAGGATTATATGCAATTGGTTGCCGTTGGCTTCCCAGTCTCGAACCAAGGCCTGGCGTTCGTTTTTGTATGTCGTCAACCACAGTACTTTTTTTTTCAAGGCATTCTAGTTTTTTGTTTCATCGTCATTCATGGCTGCTCCGCTCCCACCGCTTGCCTCGCATTTTCTTCGCGCTGGTCAGGAAAAGGTAGGCGGGTGGCAACCCGATACCACTCACGCTGCTATGGTAAGGTTTTAATTTAATTGTATATCATGCATACAGGTTGAAACGCTACACCTACGTATTCTTCATGCCCTCTATGTCTTTAACCTATTCCTCAAAATTAAATTACGGCCGGAAAGGCGTCGTTTTAACACGACTGAGCAGATCCAGGCAGAACTGCAGGAGACACTCGAAGTGTTTGATTCACAAATCCGTTGAACTTCCTCCATTGCCAAAGCTGATTACGAGAAACGTATCAAAAAATAAGTAAATTGGTTTTTTTTTTAAATTTTGCATTCTTTGATGAGTTTCTTGTAATTTTCTTCAGCTATGGAGAAAGTTCAACGAATTTCTGAGTTTATTTTCAGCTACACCGTCACCTTGAAACTTATATTTCAAAAACATTCTAAACGTACTAACACTTGAGGACATCTTGGAACGCGTGAAATAACAAAGAAAATATTAGGATCTGTGTGTACGTACATTACATGTTAAGGTTTAATATTGTCTGCAAAATAAGTTTTTGTGCGTGTACGCGTATCTCAGTAAATAAATGTTCTGGGGTTGTGAATTTCCCCCTGAAAAGTTAAAAAGCTACTATCTACATCCGCCACTTTTTATTTTTATCATATTAAATATATATATACAAAGAGAAAAAGTATTGAAAATTTTTCAAAATAGCTTTCCTGCGCAGATTTTAAACAGGGCAAACATGCCTGCATCGTTTCCCTCCTTTTTTGGCCGAGAAGCGCGGGACCTATAAGGGTAGCACTGGCACGCACTTCAAGAACGCCGTCGCTGCTACGCGCAGGTCTCTCAACTAGCGTACAGTGTTCTCGTAGTGCTGCGTGTACCTATGGGACTTTCAGTGGTGACCATATCATTTTATTGATGGAAAGTATGTAGCAAAGTTCAATAGAGGCTCTTATCGTAGTTACGCTCGTGTCCGGCTAGTATGTTTTAATATACGGCAGTCTGAGAAAGCCGCTTTCAACTATATCGGAGAACTCCAAAACAATATTCACAGCATGCGTGGTATCTTTAAAGTACCATTCCTTCCTCGTCTGGAGTACGATGTGTTTTCGTAGGTAAACATACTGAGGGCACGTTTAATAGTTTCGTCAAAAAACATTTAAACACACTGCAACGCAGTTCAAGCACCAGGAAGGCCGAACCCTTAAAGAAAATAAAAGTGTACAAAGATACTTTTGTATTATAATCTATTGGATTACATCGCGTGTAATGGTATCCTACTCAAGATATGATTTGAGGGAAATTCAGCTCCCCACGAAATCAGAGCGCCGTCTTGCGAGAGTCTGTCGTAATGATTCCTTATGTCCAGACGTGACTTTGAGGCGTTCAAGAAATTTTACTATGGATTCCAATTAATGGAGATTACTTCGAAAGAGACGGTGTAAACTATTATAGGAGATACTGTTAGCAACTCTATCCGTAGTTTTGATTACCACATTGCGTTCAAGGACGGGAGAACGGGAGACCTCGAAGAAAACCTGACTGTCGGCGGGAACGTCCACCCCATTTCCCACAAAAAAAAAACCGGCGCGGACTCGGCGTGAATCGAACCCGGACGCCCTCTGTCGAAACCAGTGCACTAGCCACACGTTCACATTGGTCCCGAATTGCATCACCAGGCTGACGCTCAAAAGATGACCGTTCGAGCTGTAAAGTTACGTAAAGTTTCCGCATAATGTTTTCATGAGGACGCAACGCAACTGTACGCATCCGGGAAGCTGCGGTGGCTGAGCGGTTAGACTGCTCGCCTCCCACCAACGCGAACCGGGTTCAATCCCCGTCCCGGCCACTCACGGATTTTCGCAAGTGTGAATGGTGCCGGACGATGCCACTGGTTGGCGGGTTTTCTCGGGGACCTCACTTTCCCCCCGCCCTTGCATTCCGGCACTACTCCATTCTCACCTCATTTCACCCTCATCAGCTCTCAAGACCTCGTTTTTAAGAGCCGTCCAAATCTTTCTACTCAACTGTTCACACGCGGCGGTGATCAATACCGAGCGACCTCTCACTGCCATTGCCCTCTTAAAATGATTACATTCAGGAGGATTCTGGAGAAGCCCCGCGCTCATTCGGGCTCGAGAAGCCACCAGCCGCACGCGCCAGCAAAATAGCACCACTGGCCAGCAAAATGTTGACACGTCATTCGCCAATCAGCGCTTGGTAACCTACCCGCCAGCCGGCAGCCCGGCCAAGATGGAAACTTACAGATCATGCAGTGGTCTATCAGGCACAGAGTCCGTTCCCAGAGCCTCACGCAGTCAATCAGAGATTGGGTACGCCCACATCAAAGGAACCGCCACGCCATTTCGCCTCTGTATACAGTACTTAGCTACTCTGTGTCGTGATGTCATCCATATAGAGGCGTTCTCGTATCAACGTGGGAAAATAACGGGAGCCGGACGCGCGATGGCTTCTGCTCATTAGGTGGTGCCCAGAAGCTTCTTTCCCCTCAAGAGGTGAATTGGCTATAGTAAGAGGGCGGTGGAAATGTGTCAGGAGGGCGCCAGCCTAGTTTTCGTCAAGGGGGATTGTGGGTGGTTATGAGGGGGGTGGAGGGGACATTACCGAGATATAGAATAACCCTTGCAAAGACAGTTCGGTACGGTTCTACCCACCACTGTAAAAATGTTAACTAATTCAAACAAATCAATAACCTGTTCGTCCTGTTAATAATGCGCCAAAATGATTAATTCATAAACGGCGTTTGTTCAAGGGAATGCAACAAACCTTGGTGAAATAATTTAAAATAAAGTTTTTATAGCACTTATCTTTATGTACTGTATAATGAATAGTTAACAACTTTAATAATAAATAATATGTTAAGGTGTAGGGATTCTTACAGTCTTCATTTTTAATTAAATTAGGCGAATGGTACGAAGTCTCCATGACTGGTACAAAGTTACCTTAAATGACTGTATTACAGACTCTGTAGAAAAAAGAATATTAAGAGAGCTTCAAAATTCCAGCTGTAATAGGTGTTCTGTTTTGCAGGAGGTTGGAATGTAGCAGGTCCGGATGAGAAATGAAAGCAAACAAGGACTTTAATTGCTGCAGGGAAAATAACAGAATCTCCGCTGAAGGGACGGCGCCAGATCGCACTCAAGGGTTAGGTGCAGCGGGTTATCTCCCAGTGAACCACCAGACCAATCCACCCCTGCTTGCCACGTTTTATCCCCTTATGATTAATGTTGCGAATGGGCCAAGATACGTGCCCGAAATCGTTCGCTGACTTTCAGTGATACCCATAAATGGTGATTTATCGCGAAAATATCAAACAGCATGTTATGTTTCAACGTACTACGCACACGTCTGTGACATTACTATCTTTATTGGCTGCACTGCGTGTCAGGTAAGGTTTCCTCGTTTGATCCATCCAATTAAACCTCTGTTGCTCTGACACTGATCGTACATGGTTCGCCTGCAAAAAGCTGCGAATGTGTTATCCAATCTTAAAAGTATTAGGAATTCATAGAGGATTGGAGACTACATTGTAATTAAATACATTTTCACGAAAAATCACCATCTCAAGCGATATCTTCAACTGCGATGTTTCGCGGTATAAGTGGCGTTGTTACAGTGTATTACGTTCCTGCTCCACACGGAAATTACGTCTCTGGAAAAAAAAAATGCGAGCATAGATAAATGGCCCGGGTGTCAAAGTGATTAGAAGTAAAAAAAGAATAGGTATTTTAAGAAGCCTCCGTCTCCAGGCAAATTTAAGATTCATCGCGGGGAAACTTGTACCTACGAAACACTATTAAATCGAAGTTAATTGCCGGCTTTTTGCAGTTATGTACATATTACAAAATCAATTCCTCAATTTTAAGGGCTCACCTTTCTGGCACGTGAACTATGTATAATGTTTGACATTATTGAATCATTTACATCACTCAGTTATTTGGCGATCTTCTTAATTATTAAAAAAAAATCAGAAAAGCAACTCCTTGATAAAACTTTAAAACGGTTTCATAGATTTTTTTTTCCTTCGGTCTCATAAATCTCCTGAAACTTTTGCGGTGTAAATTGATAATATTGATGTAAGAGACATAGTGTGCTGAAAATAGTTTACTATGCATGAACGCGCGTCGTAACATACAACGGTTGTAAGAATTTAACAATTGGACAAACTTCTGTTTAGTATTGAAGTTAGAAGGTAAAATTTGAATTTTGCCATAAGTTAGGTATGGTCATTTCGTAAAATGTGTGCTACAATTAGTAATTTGCGTGTACATAGCCACGCACAGCTACGTATAACGCATGTATAAACGTGGTTTGGTTCGATCTAAACTGGTTCAGTAGTTTTATTTTCAGGTGAACATAACTCGTGTGACAGTGGGTCAGCTCTCATAATGTGAAACTTAACGTATGTGATTCATCTGCAAACCGCAATGTTGGTCTATAAATGCATCGCCCAATCATAAAGTATTTTCGAAAATACTTTGGCAAAAAAGATATTCGAGATATCACTGTCGCTACGCATTACATTTGTCTGATATGTGATGCATAATACTTGTCAGACTTTCGGCATTNATTCGAGATATCACTGTCGCTACGCATTACATTTGTCTGATATGTGATGCATAATACTTGTCAGACTTTCGGCATTGATGTTTAATTTGGTGGTTTTTTCACAAATGGATAGCGTTGTGGGTGGGAGTGTTTTGACGTTTTGCTTAAAAACCTGTTTAATATTTCAAGAAGTGATACCACCGTAAGGAAAAGTATTCATTGTTATAAAATACTAGTGANATTCGAGATATCACTGTCGCTACGCATTACATTTGTCTGATATGTGATGCATAATACTTGTCAGACTTTCGGCATTAATGTTTAATTTGGTGGTTTTTTCACAAATGGATAGCGTTGTGGGTGGGAGTGTTTGGACGTTTTGCTTAAAAACCTGTTTAATATTTCAAGAAGTGATACCACCGTAAGGAAAAGTATTCATTGTTATAAAATACTAGTGATCATGAAGGAATAAGTAAATAACTTTTACGTATATAAAATATGAGTTAAGTTTAACATACAATAAGTTTATTGTGGTTCGGCAGCTACTGGCATTATGGGAACGTTTCTGTGTGGACAGTGGTAGAAACCTTTTTTCAAACACGTTTACACGAAGTACCATTTCTCAGTGAAATATTAAGAACATTTTCTGTTTTATGAGGAAATTGTGTTACGAAAATGAGAGTATTGATTTTAAATGATTTTCGGTAATACTGGTTATAAATATAACATAAAATGTAAACCAACACTTGCTCCGCAACGAAAACGTGTTCGGTATTCGTGGCCATATATCCTCAAGGCGAGTCGTTGTACTATTTGTTTCCTGTTGGGTGAGTAGAAACGAATGTGATCTTGTGTGCTCGTACGTGCAAATTCTCGCCGCTCACGGGAATATATACTTTAGAAAATCAAGTGACGGTAAAAGAACAATTACCGTATTATCATTTTCTGAAATGTGACGCTAATAACATCTCCGGGTTCTGGTCGTATTTTTAGTACCAGGGTACGCATTTTGTGTCACATCTGAAAAAAAAAAAAAAGAGAGATTTTTGGCACGAGTGTTAAAATTAAGTCAATATAAGCTATTTACATAACTTGAATGACCGGATAGCCTGTTTGGGGCCGCATGCGGCTAGTGTTGTAATATAACTGGTCATTTAAAGTCGCCTGAATAAAAACTTGATAGCCGAGAGACTTTATCTTTTATTTAAAATGTTACGTAAATTTAATCTTTCACGCCGCGGTGAATTAATGCCGGTTTTTGGCAGGGGACTGCCGAATGACTTATTCGTCGGCAACAAACGTAAGTAGAAAAATTTAATGCGGCGTAAAGAAAAAAAACAATTTCAGTAGGTAATTTTTTTCTAAAGTTAAATCGTTTTCTTTAAAAAGACCATGTCGCTCCCACGATGAGTGTTTTTATTTTACTGTGACAAATGTTTTGTGTCCTTATTTATTTCTGAATAATTAGTTCGACACACCAAGTATAATGAAAATGTTAGAGCTAATTTTCACACACGTTTGTTGTATGGCATTGATACATTGTAAATCTAAGAATATTAGTTCACATATTCACGTAGCTAATAATTACATCTTTTCCTTTTTTTTAATACTAAAAACAGAGGTTCCTAGCAAATATGGTGCTCTAACAAAGGATTTTTGCTGATGTAGTCTTGCTGATGCAGTCTTAATGGGAAAATATCGTTGTTTCTCTTGCCACGTTTTAGTTTCAAAGCTACGATAAAAATACGTAAGAATTTTTATCGCACTGCCCAGACAAAGTTTTTATTCTACTCTAAAATCGTCCTGATTATTAGTAATATATTCATTCCTATAACTCTCTGCATTAACCTTACTCCTCCTTGACTGATACATTTATTTCCAGTATAGTGAAGCAGTGCCTGGAAGAATGAGAAAACTATTAATCATTAGCCCATCAGTATAAAAATTACTTTATAGGCAAACTTATAAATCTGTTACTCCAATAGCAAGTCGTGTGCTAACTGCTATATGGTATCAACAATCGTTACTCGGTCATACAGAAAATGGCACTACAGTATCTTCAAATGCTTAATTTCATCCACAAAATTAAAATAGCTCAGTGTAATTTCTCTCAGCCTACTTCTTATCAGAGTGGGTCCAAATAAAAAGTGACGAAATTTGTAATGTAATTTTAACGTCACTTGCTCGCTTTTTTTTCGTTTAATTACTGTCTAGTGACCACTTGCTGGATTTTCGATTTATCAGAACTGCTTTCAACTTTCTCGTTTAAAAAACTTCAAGCAAACTACAGCACTTTCAACTATCAGATAAAAATACTATTCCCTCGTAATAAAGAAAAGGAAAAAAATACCTACCAGATAGTACATCCACCTAGCGAACCGATCACAGCGTAGAAGTCACAACCGCTTCGACAGTTTGTAGAGCATCCTCCGAATCTTGTAGATTCAAGGCATCTGAGGATGGAAAGTAGATGCTTGAACATCTCGTTAGCGCTAATAAGAATCGCTCAGCTATAGTAAATCCCATGGAACAATGCCTGTAAATGCTCTCTCATTTTTCATGCCTTGTAGATATTTCTGCATCGACAGTAACAACGTATTTCTTCCCTAAAAAATAAACATTGATGTAGGTGTCTGACCAGGAGATGAACAGAATAATGAACCAGGCAAGCCAACGTGATACGGCGACTAAACTATGGGAAAACATACGCTTTTATTAAGAAAAATGTAAATTTGTCAAAGGTATTGTATTAGGTTTTTTTTTAAATCACGGCAATAAAAGAATGTATCGATTGACTTGACTGAATGTTTGTGTGACAATCACCAACGAAAAACGACACGGAATTCATATTTTGTCATATTAGGTCAAGAAGTTAGTCGATTTAAATCTATTTATGGTTGCCAAAACGAAATCAGTTGCGGGGTTAACAAAATATCGACCAAACATCTACATAATGTTTTACTACCATATATGTGATCGCCGTTTACTGAAAACTTATGAAAGAATCGCTTTAAAAATATTTTTGTCACTAAGTGTTTTTAATGTGTAGACTAAACATATCAATGTTGGCTATCACTTAAAGAAGTAGTGCTATGTTTTACCGTCTTACTTAAAACTTGATTCTATAGGTGGTGGTAAATGGACTCCTTTGTTTCCCTTTTGTTTTAAACGCGTTAAGACATGAATCTTTGCCGTAAATATTTCACACTTTCCCGTCTCTGGCACACAAATTCGAATCTTTGTTATCGTCAGTGTTGATTCTTTCATATGGACGGGAAATTCACGTCGGTTGAAAGAATAATTTAGCAGGCTATTCGAAAGTGACCAATGTACCATGACCCATTTACATGAATGTCTTATAATATTTATAGAATAATTCGCTTCACCGGAACACTTCTGCCATTGTAGATGGTCGCTTTTATGCAAGAAAAAAATAGCAACTTAACCAGTTCTGCACGAAAAAATCATTCATAATTATGTGAAATGTCATACTGTAAACTGAGGCCATGTTCTAATTTTTCGTTTCGATATTTAGTAATTTTGCAACGTGGTACGTTTCAGTTCGTATACTGTCGGCAAGTTGCTTGTTCAGCATTCGGAACCACACATCGAGATCTCAACTGGAAAATATATTTGACGG
This sequence comes from Clitarchus hookeri, assembly GCA_002778355.1. NCBI lineage: Eukaryota > Metazoa > Arthropoda > Insecta > Phasmatodea > Phasmatidae > Clitarchus > Clitarchus hookeri. Next base: position 300,161 of record NQII01000467.1, on the reverse strand, counting down.
AAATGAAAACATAAAAAATTAACGTACTTAATTTATGTAATTCTCAAAATAGATGGAAGTTAGTTAAGCTATAAAAATATAAGAACCGTACTAAATTAGATAATATATTACGACTACTGTAAACAAGTACTTGATGTTCTGGCCGACGTGTGGCGAGTTTATTTCAGGTCCACGATTGGAGAATGACATAGTATTGCTTTTGTAAGGTCCATAGAAGTAAATTTGTACGGTGCATTTACCAATCGTGATGAGGGAGCGTGTCGGAAAGTAACGGTTCTTGAGGCTAAAGGCTGTTCTCGGTAAAGTGACCACTTTTGAAAACCCTGCTAGATATCTACTTGTATGCACATTCTATATAATTCCGCCATATGTAAAATTTACCTTTCCATTGGCCTGGTTTCTTTATTCACGCGCCGGCCAAGTAAAACTGTGAAATTAGAAAATCCACGCACTTACATGCATAAAAAACACAAAACTAAAGATATTTAATAATTTCAGTATTCTCATAATGCTTTCTTAATACTTTAAATTCATCGCTAAGACATGGAACTACTTTCTGTCCGTCATTACTAACTTTAGAGGGCGCGTGTTAGTCAAATGTACCTGTTAAAATACATGCAGGCAGGGGACAGTGACATTTTCCAAAGGTTGTTTACGGAAGTGCTCACTTTATCGTGAACAACCTTTAGCGTGTTGTAACTAATGTAGAAGACTTGGAACAATTGTTCACAGAGTTGAAAAAAAAACTAAGGGATATAACGGTTTGTATCCGCAGAAGATTTTGAATTATATGGCGGAAAATACTACTTAAAGTTATATTTTATGAATTTGTATACCTTCAGGGTGACCATTACATTCCTGTCATTAATTATGCCCTTGATTGGGCCATCTCCATTAATAATTGTGATATTTATGGTCGGCTATAGGATTCTTAGGGTTAATTAAGTAATTTTGAAAAAAACCTTAGAAAAAGTCCCTGATAAGGACTACTTTTTTTTAGGGAAGCATTAACTGTAATACATGTAGTAAAGGTGGCAGAGACCAAGGAAATGTGGTTCCACGTCTTAACAACGCTACGGTTATATGTCTAAATATGTGGACACTGGATTTATTGCGTTCATTTATTGCTTGATTGGTCCTAAAAACTTCACATTTGCATTCAATCTTCGAATGAACACAGTTTTTGGGTTCATGCCAATGTTAATTTTATACATGGAGTAATGTTACATAAATAAATGGAGGAGTTGATCCTGAGCAGAGCTTTCAAAAATTCAATACTTAGAACAGCTTACATATTCTTTTATGCACCAACTCCTACAACTTTGAGACAGACACATTTTTTTTTGTGTTCAAGACAAGCTAGAAGTAACTTGACTGTAATCCACAACTGCAGGAAAAAGGGTGTTCTATTAGTGGCTAGTCCCGCTTACCGCCATTCTACTGGTCAACCAAGCGTCAGACTTTCATTACTGACCAGCTGACAGCCAGTGGAATGCCGAGTTCACCGTATTCCAACGAAATGTTCTTTCGAATAAAACAGGATGTTTTATTCGTTTAACTCGTGTTAATTTGAGCAGTTACGCAAAAATTTGTTTTTATTTATATATTATTTGTTTTATTATAGTTATTGAAAGATTTTGGTCGGCGCTTCACAACCAGGATTTGAGCTCCGGTGAAGGTGAAATGAGGTAAAGATGACGCAGCGGTGGAAAGCAAGGGTAGAGGAAGCAGGAGTACTCCAAGAAAACCCGCCGTCCTACGGCAATGTGCCACGATTCCCACATGCTAAAATATGGGTGACCGCGCCAGGAATTGACCACGGTTCACCTTGATGGGAGGCAAGTAGTCTAACTACCATACCACTGCGGCACCAGCAAAAATTGTTGTGTTATGTTGTTTCTCAGTAATATTCTAACAAAAAGTGCCATACAACGCAGTTACATCCGAGCCAGATTTGTGTTTTTTTATTATTGCAGAAAAAAAAATTATACAAGTTTTTCCCGAGCTCCGTCTCTAATGACCTCGCTGTCAACGAGACGTTANATTATTGCAGAAAAAAAAATTATACAAGTTTTTCCCGAGCTCCGTCTCTAATGACCTCGCTGTCAACGAGACGTTAAGCCCTACCTACCTAACTACCTACCACAGTCCTTGAAATGTTAACTTAAAGTAAGTGCAGCTGAAAAGGGTGATATCAAGAATCTCCATCAGCACTCGCCTGAAACAGGAATGGAAAACCACTCTGAAAAAACCCACCCCAAGTGCATTAGGCAGGGATCGAACTCATGACCTACCGATTGCACACCAGGCATATCGTGATCAAACAAGCTCCGCCATTTTCATGGAGTTCCGGGATAATGCGAGGCGTTTTTGCTTCTGCGCACAAATAGCCTAGAGAGTAAATCAGTAATGCTCCGAAAGGTTTTCTGTTGGCTGAGCTGCCAACTAGTAAGTAGGTTACCAAACACTGATTGGCGAACGGCGTTCCAACGTTTGGCTGGCCAGTGACGGCATTTTACGGGCGTGTGCGGCTGGAGTTCGTGGCGAAGTACATTCACTGTCACTTCAAAATTTTCTGGAGCCTTGCTAAATCTATACTTTTAGAATATTCCTCCGCCTCATGCATCCGAAGATCAACCGAGTCTAAAATATTACACCAACGAGACAACAAACTGCATTCTTGAGCGCTCAGTGTAATAATATTTTGAGTAAGAACTTTTTCTTACTAGGCATTACCAGCACGCCTGTTTATTCTCTGTTTTATCCCTGATAATTATACATGAAATATAAATTATAGGTGAAATATAGATAAAAGTACAATTTAACCTAAAAATTGGGTACTTTTATGTTGACACAAGTATAAGACAGGACATATTACGGAAACAACCATACATGGGGTGATTTTTAAGAGGTTCGATTCAACCTGTGAAGAAACCACGTATAGATAGCGGCAGTGATATTTCGCGAAGAGAATTCGAAACAAGATACAGTCCAAAGCACTGTAGGGTCGTCCAGCTTCTTTGATTGGCTAAAAAATGTTCTGGCTCGTATTAACCGTTTGCGCACGAATCACGAAGGTTCAGTGTCGGAGTTACTTAGTGCTGAGTGGCTTGATCAAATACGGGCACGGCACCAGCAGCCAATGGAGGTATAACAATAACTGAGGTCTGTATATAGTATNAGTGGCTTGATCAAATACGGGCACGGCACCAGCAGCCAATGGAGGTATAACAATAACTGAGGTCTGTATATAGTATTGAAGTCTACTGTGTGCTCCGATTTTTACGCGAAAAGTCACTGGCCCTACGTATAGACTATATAAGAGGCTGTTTCGCCTATGTATTTTTATGTAATGTGTGACGCTACTGTGCACACTGGATCGGAATGGGTCAAATGCAAAACAAGCAGGCACAGCAAAGAGCAAGCAGTAGCATACGTTACAAAGGAGAATAAAGACGAGTGTGTCGGACACATTCGTTCGGCGCGAGCTCGGGAAAAACCCGTCGCAATTCGTCTGCTCATACGTCAGAGCTCGCCTTTCCCTGCCCTGGAGGGAGCACGTGGACTTCACAAGGCCGTGATTTATCGAAGCCGCACGCACGGCTCGCGAACAGGTTGGGACGCGGTCAACTGCGCCAAACGAGGCGCTCGTGAACGGCTCGTTCGCATTCACCTGGAGTCGGTTTTTTCGACAAACACAAAGAGAAGCTCAGTTAAAGTTGGGACGGGTTATTGGCAGGTTCGTGCGTTTGTACGTTGTACGCGAGCCTCTGCTGAACAAACCTTGGTGCAGTGGTCGGAAGATCTTGTACAGCTAATTCAGGTTTATAAGGGAAAATAAATATTATGGAATCCCAAAGACGAAAACCATTATAAAAAAAATCTCAAAGAAGATGCTTGGCGTCATATAGGATGTGCAATGGGTTGACCCGCAGAAGAATGCATGAACAAAATAGTTTGTGTACATTTTAAACTTCATTGCTCAAATAGATACATGTTTTCTTGTATTGAACGATCTTTTAACAATAAATTGTACTGCTTATTAATGATTAAATTAATATTGGCCAAGAAGTAATAAATCAAATTTACATTTATTGAAATTAATATTGAATGAATTCATTTCGCAGTTCCCTCAGACGTGTATAAAAGCAAATGGTTTGCTTTTGAAGCATTGCAGCTTTTGGNGAATGAATTCATTTCGCAGTTCCCTCAGACGTGTATAAAAGCAAATGGTTTGCTTTTGAAGCATTGCAGCTTTTGGAGGGCAGGGACGCGCTGAGGAAGAGATCAAACACAGAGAGCAAGATACCTTTCATTCAAGCGTATTTATTTCGCAAGTGTAGAGCTCCTTCATTCACGCAGTAATCAGCTATTTCAACTCTTATTTTATGGTAATAAGCCGAAGTTCTTCTGGGAATATTTATAAGGGGTATCATGGAAGTTGTGTTTGCATAGCTTCTCCATGACTATTGAATTAAAACCCCGTTCTCTTCGCGATCTAGTGAACCGTATGACGTGTATAAATGAGGNGAATGAATTCATTTCGCAGTTCCCTCAGACGTGTATAAAAGCAAATGGTTTGCTTTTGAAGCATTGCAGCTTTTGGTGGGCAGGGACGCGCTGAGGAAGAGATCAAACACAGAGAGAAAGATACCTTTCATTCAAGCGTATTTATTTTGCAAGTGTAGAGCTCCTTCATTCACGCAGTAATCAGCTATTTCAACTCTTATTTTATGGTAATAAGCCGAAGTTCTTCTGGGAATATTTATAAGGGGTATCATGGAAGTTGTGTTTGCATCGCTTCTCCATGACTATTGAATTAAAACCCCGTTCTCTTCGCGATCTAGTGAACCGTATGACGTGTATAAATGAGGNCGCTTCTCCATGACTATTGAATTAAAACCCCGTTCTCTTCGCGATCTAGTGAACCGTATGACGTGTATAAATGAGGCGAATGGTTCCTCAAATAATTATACAAATTTCTGAGGTTCCAAAAGCACAGGGTTCCTCAAAACCCGAAATACTACACCTAGTATACTGAAGGTGTTTTCTACAACCCTACAGGCTTTACCTAACCGAAAGTTGAATATTCTCCTAGAAGATCATGAGACATGATGTCCCGAGTATGGTTTCATAATATTTTCGCATAGAGGAAAAGCACTGCCAGCTACAAAAAATAAGGAATTTACATCCCTCGTACAGGAAATTCTTCTGGTGATGGCAAAACAAACGTGTTTTCTGAAAGCATGTTATATAGTTTAGAATTTTTAAAAACATCACCATATGAAATTCTTCCTTGGCATCCCACGAATACAAAATTGTAATTACCGTCCACTAGTGCTAATAGCACGATACTGAAGTTGGATTTATAATTGTAGAAGTCACTTCCAGAATGTATTGGCGCTTGCTAAACAGTGCGCTTGCCGTCGAGGGCGCCAACACACTGAGGCAGATTCCAAACAGATTCAAGAGTCGTACATATTTCCTTCGAAGCTATAGGGGTTTTGGGAAGCTGTAGAATGGAAAGACTACCACGAATTAATGCATAAATATGTAGCCACTATACTTAAGATATACTTGTGAGTGCATTATTATTATCTATAGAGTTTTAAGTGATTGCAAACAGCACTATCTTTTACACTTTTGGGTCCTATATTAGTACATTAAAGGGTTAATATCTAAGCNTTAAGTGATTGCAAACAGCACTATCTTTTACACTTTTGGGTCCTATATTAGTACATTAAAGGGTTAATATCTAAGCTATAGATATAAGAAAGTGATATTATCACTGAAGGCCGTGCTGATGACGAAGGAACAGAGATAGATGCAAGGGAAGCAGAAGAAATGACCAACTAAACGCTGTAGATGCCAAAACCTTTGCCACCTCCAAACATCCAAAGCGAGGAAGAGGAGAAGAGCGTGAGCAGAGTTCTGCAATCAAAAGGTCACGAAAACTTTATAACTTTTGCCGACGACGATTTGACTTGACACGTCCCCCAGAAAACGACGAGGAAACATAATTTTTTACATTTGTAGCCTACTCGGCATTTGCATTGCGGCTACCAGCAACCATTTTATGCAGACGTAAACAATTTTATGACACATCAGTCAACTCCCTTATTTCATCAGTCACATCCTCCACAACCCCGTTTACCTCAGTTGAACCACGTACAATAATCGCAATCACAGCAAACCTTTTTCTATTTCGCCTGGTCAAGCTCCGACGTGCTCTACAACCATGCAATCTGAAGATATATTGGCTGCACGACCCATATCGTCTTCCTCATATAATTCACAGGATTTAGCGCTTTTGGAAGATTATAACTTTTACATATAAAGAGTAAACCCTATGGTGGCTTTGATTATTAGTATTGAATATTTTAATGCAATATTTTGGAAAACATTGATGTTAAAATTTTGAAATTATGTACTTTATTCGAGTGAAATAATATTGACTCTACAAGTTAGAACATATAAACAAATAACCGTAGCGACTAGTGCAGCAGTATGCACCACATATAAATCATCTTCCAGGTGATCACTTACTACATATGTTATTTCTTGAGTTTTCCTGTTAAAATTGCGGCACGGAAATAATTATTCACTTGTAATAAACAGTGTTTAGCGAAAGTAAATTTGTAGCTGTTATATAATTCGTGTACCTTGACGTATCCACTTAATTTTTGAACAAGCTCAGCACAAACTTCTGGTATTATTAGTGCGATGGATTGCTTTGACATTTTGAACAAATATTGTAGGCTTGTGTATGAATCTCCAGTGGTGAGGTACCTAAGTGTTACAGCTAACCTTCAGTCACGCGATTAATATTACCAACAATAAAACTATATAGTAAACTATTTACAATGCCTCTCTACTAACATAATAACAAACATTTGGAGAACCACATCTGCTTACTTCTCTTGAGCTGAGATCAGGAAAAGACAGTATGTTGTCTGCTTTAAAATTTTGGATCCTATTTCGTTTAGCAAATTCTCGAAATCAGTAGGCGACAGTCTCGTGACATTTTTGTACTGCCCACTAATGGACTTGGTCTTCATGTTCAGCATCAGTTCCAAACCAGCCGGTTTTTACCGACGTCGGGATTTCCTCATCTTCCCGTTGATTTTCAATAAATTGGCAATTAATAAAGCCACACCACTAATTACAATCATAGCTAAAATTTCCTCGTGAGAAGGCAGCGTGGCCAAAGCTTAGAATAAACTGCAATGTTNATGTTTTCCAGTGCTTTTGAAATATTGAAAACGGCTGCTGCTAAACTGAACACACGTCCCCCAGAAAACGACGAGGTAACATAATTTTTTACATTTGTAGCCTACTGGGCATTTGCATTGCGGCTACCAGCAACCATTTTATGCAGACGTAAACAATTTTATGTCACATCAGTCAACTCCCTTATTTCATCAGTCACATCCTCCACAACCCCGTTTACCACAGTTGAACCACGTACAATAATCGCAATCACAGCAAACCTTTTTCTATTTCGCCTGGTCAAGCTCCGACGTGCTCTACAACCATGCAATCTGAAGATATATTGGCTGCACGACCCATATCGTCTTCCTCATATCATTCACAGGATTTAGCGCTTTTGGAAGATTATAACTTTGACATTTAAAGAGTAAACCCTATGGTGGCATTGATTATTAGTATTGAATATTTTAATGCAATATTTTGGAAAACATTGATGTTAAAATTTTGAAATTATGTACTTTATTCGAGTGAAATAATATTGACTCTACAAGTTAGAACATATAAACAAATAACCGTAGCGACTAGTGCAGCAGTATGCACCACATATAAATCATCTTCCAGGTGATCACTTACTACATATGTTATTTCTTGAGTTTTCCTGTTAAAATTGCGGCACGGAAATAATTATTCACTTGTAATAAACAGTGTTTAGCGAAAGTAAATTTGTAGCTGTTATATAATTCGTGTACCTTGACGTATCCACTTAATTTTTGAACAAGCTCAGCACAAACTTCTGGTATTATTAGTGCGATGGATTGCTTTGACATTTTGAACAAATATTGTAGGCTTGTGTATGAATCTTCCGTGGTGAGGTACCTTAGTGTTACAGCTAACCTTCAGTCACGCGATTAATATTACCAACAGTAAAACTATATAGTAAACTATTTACAATGCCTCTCTACTAACATAATTACAAACATTTGGAGAACCACATCTGCTTACTTCTCTTGAGCTGAGATCAGGAAAGGACAGTATGTTGTCTGCTTTAAAATTTTGGATCCTATTTCGTTTAGCAAATTCTCGAAATCAGTAGGCGACAGTCTCGTGACATTTTTGTACTGCCCACTAATGGACTTGGACTTCATGTTCAGCATCAGTTCCAAACCAGCCGGTTTTTACCGACGTCGGGATTTCCTCATCTTCCCGTTGACTTTCAATAAATTGGCAATTAATAAAGCCACATCACTAATTACAATCATAGCTAAAATTTCCTCGTGAGAAGGCAGCGTGGCCAAAGCTTAGAATAAACTGCAATGTTTGCATGCCATTTGCTCGCGATCCTAGCTCAGTGCCACGATTCGTGGATAGTTCGTAGCGAGAGAGATTTAAAGAATTTTTCGCGTGGGGTTACAACGACGGTTCGGTTCGCACGTGTATACGCACCTTAACGCGCCGACAAATAGTTCTGTCACAAAATACTTAACAATAAAGAAGTGAAACAACCCCTTTTTACCATGAACTCCAACCACACATTGCCAGCGAAATGGCGTCACTGGCCGTCACGACNGAAGTGAAACAACCCCTTTTTACCATGAACTCCAACCACACATTGCCAGCGAAATGGCGTCACTGGCCGTCACGACGCAACGCCTTCCGCCAATCAGCGTGGGTGAAGACTGAGTGAAGATATTTTGGCTCTATTGATAACCGATGAAGGTGAAGCGAAGTGAGGATGAATATAAAGCAGCGCCGGAATGTTAAGGTGGGGAAACGGGAGATCCCTGAGAAAACCCGCCGACTAGCGGCATCGTCCAGCACGATTTCCACATACGAAAATCTGAGGGTGACCTCGTCAGGAATCGAAAGCGGTTTGTCTTGTTGGGAGGCGAACTGTCTAACCACTACACCACCGCGCCCACCCCGTCAGTCGGCACCTAATAATTAGAGATGCGGAAATTTCGCGGATTAATTTGGCAACAAGGTAGACTCCACAATCCTTTTTACTCGACACGCACCTAGCTATTCATTGGGCGATGCTCGAAATTTATATCAGACCAGGTAACACATGATTTGCTCCNTACTCGACACGCACCTAGCTATTCATTGGGCGATGCTCGAAATTTATATCAGACCAGGTAACACATGATTTGCTCCTTTTTTTTTGTTGCTGGTTAGGTATTGGCTTAAAAAATTTTAAGGGTGTGACTAAAAAATTGCGATCCATTTGAGAAAGTAGTCAAATGTATGCGCGTTCGAAGACAATCTTGTCCTGAAATGAATTCGCGAAATTTCCNTACTCGACACGCACCTAGCTATTCATTGGGCGATGCTCGAAATTTATATCAGACCAGGTAACACATGATTTGCTCCGTTTTTTTTGTTGCTGGTTAGGTATTGGCTTAAAAAAATTTAAGGGTGTGACTAAAAAATTGCAATCCATTTGAGAAAGTAGTCAAATGTATGCGCGTTCGAAGACAATCTTGTCCTGAAATGAATTCGCGAAATTTCCNGATCCATTTGAGAAAGTAGTCAAATGTATGCGCGTTCGAAGACAATCTTGTCCTGAAATGAATTCGCGAAATTTCCAGGTCTCTACTAATAATTTACTTTTTAGGGGCAGCCCAACTAATAGGGTATCTCTGGCAGCAAACAGTAGCCAATCAAACAAAAGGACCATTTCCAGGGCCTCGCGCAGCCAAAGAACGAATTGGTACGTATAGGCTATATCAAAGGAAATGCTAAGTCATTTCGCTTATAAATAATTATCTATTGTGAGTCTGTGTGTATATCAGCAATATGGGCTCTGACTACACATATTTATGCTCTGAAGAGGGAAACCAATGTGGTCGTCTATAGTACCCATGCATTTGTGGCGTGTGTTTTAACACATGAAACTGAACGTGCATGAATTTCTAAGATCATCTTATTGTGAAACGAGGTAGTCAGATATCCTACCATTACTTGTTACAAAACAGTACTATGCGATATTTAATATACCTTTACACACCCGAGCAGTTACCGTTTGTTCATTGTCTGCATACCCAGAGATAACTCGTTCTCTAGGTCGACTGTGCGACACAGAATTAAGCCACTCGAATGCTAAAGTGTTAGCTATTGGCCAAGAGACCTGCAGGGCGTGTATGTTGGCGGTCCAGTCTCACCCAAAATATAATAACATAAAGTTTTATGACGCCTAACTTAGTACTGAATTATTAAGTGAAGTGACGGTGTCCCTAGAGATAGCATATGTTTATATCATCAGCTGAAGCGTGAATTTCGGAAGCCCGGATTTCGGAATGTCGTGTTTGTGTACATTAATGGTCAAGCTTGGTATAACCTGTGAATTTGATGCGAAAAGTGCAACTGTCATGTGCTTTAGAATAAAACGCGACATTTGTTGCATTCAAATCAAGTTATTTTAAAAAGTGAGTAATTAAATAGTTTTGATATATTAAGCACAGCACAATTATCTGGATTTTGAAAAATATAACGAAATACCTCTTTTTAAAGACACCAAACAATAATATCAAGGCTATGCAACTTCAAATAATATAAAATATTANATAACGAAATACCTCTTTTTAAAGACACCAAACAATAATATCAAGGCTATGCAACTTCAAATAATATAAAATATTATTTCATAAATACGCATTTTTTTGTATTTAGAAACCATTTCATAAGAAAATTTATTCAGAATATTTTAACCTCAGTTATTCCCGGAAAATTCAAACGAGCCAAGCACAAGTACACCTAAAGGTTTTTATGTTCTGGTATGAACATTTCACGAAATATTTATCAGGGAAGTTGAACCTCAACTTTCGGCTGGCGGTATAAACGTTCTGATAGTCACAAAAAATATCAGAAATTTTTTTTTCAGAACATGATGCCATGAAATGGTTCTACAAATCATTCTTCGGTGCAGTTTTAAAAATTAACATGTTCACGTTAACTAGCATAAGTGTTAGGTGAACAAGTGTCCATACAGTTAGAACTTCCAGACGTATGTATTAAATGAACATGATTTTTTACAGTAATTTGCGGATGAATTTTTTAGCCTAAACAAACGTAAACAATCAAAAAAAAAGTTTGTACTCCACAAACGTATGTGCAGTAACCATAGCGATGTTTGTCTATAGCCGCTCTTATACGCAATTTCTAGAGACCGGTTATTGGTCCAATGGCGTCCAGGGCGCGTCTGGATACACTTACCTCTCTTGAAATAATAACACNTTCTAGAGACCGGTTATTGGTCCAATGGCGTCCAGGGCGCGTCTGGATACACTTACCTCTCTTGAAATAATAACACAAATTTTGCACGTGTTTAGTAATTTCCTCTTCCTGCTCCGAACGAGTGTCCCTTGTGAGCATCGTCTTTCAACTTTNAAATTTTGCACGTGTTTAGTAATTTCCTCTTCCTGCTCCGAACGAGTGTCCCTTGTGAGCATCGTCTTTCAACTTTATTTCTTCCCCTTTCCCCTTTTTATAATTCTCCTGCTCGCGATTCAGCGCTTTTCCTCGCCCGCATTTATTATTAACCTCTCCGTCACCTCCTCCCCTCTCTCATCACCAGCGTCGCTCCTTAAAAGAAACTTTCTTCGGCGTCGGCTCCGCGGAAGACACGCCACTTTCCAGACGCGTCAGCTCGATTCTGCAGCGGCAGGTCTGCGGAGGTTCGCCTGACAGGCGGCGCGACTTCCCGGGAGGCGGAGAATAAAACCTGGCTGACGGAACATTTCCTGGCGTCCTACACCCCAGTTAACACTGCGAACCGGGGCTACTTCACGCGTATTGGCATTGCAAGTTAGCGGTTGGTTTTAAACTTTTCGATCACGCGTTAATTTGTGAGCCAAAGTGTTGCACTCGTGTCATATTTATCATGTGCGCAGTACTTGTGTCTAGCATGCTTCTTACACACATACATACACGCACATACAGGCACACAGGCAGGAAAGTGATCTCATAAGCCTTTCTTTCCTTCGNCTTCTTACACACATACATACACGCACATACAGGCACACAGGCAGGAAAGTGATCTCATAAGCCTTTCTTTCCTTCGGAATGTAGGCTAAAAAGAGGAGAAGTTCCCGGCAATTAAAAGGAAGAAAGGAAATTAATTTGTTTACTTTTTACAGTCACCCTCTTAAACTTACATTCATGTGCTGCTATTGATTCACTTTTTTCCATCATTCTTATTCGCCTCCGATGTATGTGCATCATGGAAGACATGATTGTGGAGTTGTGGGTGAGTTTTATACATGTGACAGCGTGATCTGGTGGTCACTAAGAACCCTCTGTTGCAACATGAAGGATAATTTTGGCTAGTACAGAACACTGCGAGGTTCAGTGGCCATTGATCTTGTCTGCTGGCATTTGCGTGGACAGAATTTTGTTTTGGGAGATGTTGAGCCTTGATTTCTCAAGTGAGCACTTATCACAAAAAGGAAAACACCTTTTCCCAATGTAAAAATAATAATTTCAAGTGCACGTCCGAGATAAACATATAGCAATGTTTATTTTAATTTTCTGTACATACATTTGGTACACAATTTTTAATGTTGTTGAATTTGTTTATAATTAGTAATATTTTGAAGTATTTGAAAGGTGCTGCAGCCTATCACAAACCCCACAGCTCATTGGTTTCGAGAACGATATAATAATCAACTCAATCACATGCCTCGTTTGGAACAGTCATTCAAAGATCAGAAGAAAGGACGTGGGTAAGCCGTTTTATATAAACAGCGCAGTCAGGTGGATAAATAAATTAATTTTGCCACTGACGTCACCGCAAAATTAACAAGCATACTTAAATGAAACAAAGGGTAGCATGCAGCGTGACTAGGTCGCATTTGGGATGGTGTGGTTTCGATGCCAGGTACTGAACTGCATTTTTAAAATGGCTTTCATCCCCACTCTAGGCGAATGCACAGCTGNCTTCTTACACACATACATACACGCACATACAGGCACACAGGCAGGAAAGTGATCTCATAAGCCTTTCTTTCCTTCGTAATGTAGGCTAAAAAGAGGTGAAGCTCCCGGCAATTAAAAGGAAGAAAAGAAATTAATTTGTTTACTTTTTACAGTCACCCTCTTAAACTTACATTCATGTGCTGCTACTGATTCACTTTTTTCCATCATTCTTATTCGCCTCCGATGTATGTGCATCATGGAAGACATGATTGTGGAGTTGTGGGTTAGTTTTATACATGTGACAGCGTGATCTGGTGGTCACTAAGAACCCTCTGTTGCAACATGAAGGATAATTTTGGCTAGTACAGAACACTGCGAGGTTCAGTGGCCATTGATCTTGTCTGCTGGCATTTGCGTGGACAGAATTTTGTTTTGGGAGATGTTGAGCCTTGATTTCTCAAGTGAGCACTTATCACAAAAAGGAAAACACCTTTTCCCAATGTAAAAATAATAATTTCAAGTGCACGTCCGAGATAAACATATAGCAATGTTTATTTTAATTTTCTGTACATACATTTGGTACACAATTTTTAATGTTGTTGAATTTGTTTATAATTAGTAATATTTTGAAGTATTTGAAAGGTGCTGCAGCCTATCACAAACCCCACAGCTCATTGGTTTCGAGAACGATATAATAATCAACTCAATCACATGCCTCGTTTGGAACAGTCATTCAAAGATCAGAAGAAAGGACGTGGGTAAGCCGTTTTATATAAACAGCGCAGTCAGGTGGATAAATAAATTAATTTTGCCACTGACGTCACCGCAAAATTAACAAGCATGCTTAAATGAAACAAAGGGTAGCATGCAGCGTGACTAGGTCGCATTTGGGAAGTTGTGGTTTCGATGCCAGGTACTGAACTGCATTTTTAAAATGGCTTTCATCCCCACTCTAGGCGAATGCACAGCTGTNTGTGGTTTCGATGCCAGGTACTGAACTGCATTTTTAAAATGGCTTTCATCCCCACTCTAGGCGAATGCACAGCTGTTACAAATAACGAAGTTATCCCGTTTTCTGACTTATCAGTTTAGATCCACATTAGCGCAAAAGTAAAAAAATATTATAGGGTTTATTGTAATCATTATGGCTTGTTTGCGGTTGTTAGAGCACTTTCGGAAACAACCTTTGAGTTCGTTTCCTGCCAGTAAATGTACGTATTTCGACGCACACGCCGACTGGCTTGCTCCCTGTGAAGTTGGCAACGATCTAAGAGAGAGTACTTCCACAGTTTAACGCAGTATTAAAAGTGTGGTGTTTACATTCGTGAGCAATGAATTTAGTTCATTTATTTATGCTTGTTTCGTGCACGAAACTGTAAAAGTTAATATATTTTTTATCATATTTATGTTTCTAGCAATTTTACAGTTAGCCTACACTTGATCATCGCATGAATAAAGAGATCGGGTCAGTGGCAACGTTTAATTTACACATGGCGGAAATATACGCAGTGTACATTCAAGTAGATCTTAGACAGGTATTTTAAAAGTTTTTAGTAAACCGTGAATGTCTTATAGCTAGGGGCAAGTGATTTTCGTGAAAACATTCCCCGAGTCGTAAGAAATACTCCAAAACACTATCTCAACTCCACTACCGTGATTATGTTATTTTAATTGTCANCATTCCCCGAGTCGTAAGAAATACTCCAAAACACTATCTCAACTCCACTACCGTGATTATGTTATTTTAATTGTCATGTGTCATAGTTATATTCCTACTAGTCACGGACGTTTAGTTTCGGAGTAACTTAATTTTCTATGTTCAATGAACGTAAGAAAATGTATTCTTACAAAAACTCGTTGCCAGAAACCAAAGAAATGCTAGTGGCGTATATGTACGATACTGCAGTCTTGCCATCACAACGCAGTATTTAAGAATGGAGAGGTGAAACGGCGGCGTGTATTACGAACTCCAGTCGTACACGCCAGCAGTATGGCGGAACGTCGTTCACCAATCNAGAGGTGAAACGGCGGCGTGTATTACGAACTCCAGTCGTACACGCCAGCAGTATGGCGGAACGTCGTTCACCAATCACCTCCTTGTGACTTACTTGCCAGACGATAGTCCGACCAATAGGGAATATTCTGTAACATGAAACAGCCAGTCAGACCCAACGCCTGTTCACACAGATTCGCGCGGTCAATGAGAGACCGAGTTCGGTTACATCAAAGGAACCGCCACGCCATTTTCCTTCTGTATACTTACATATTCTGTAACCGCACTACTTACAGCTCTGCGTGGCGACTGGAACGGCTTATCGTTAGAAATGCCTGATTTTCGTTGGGG
>NQII01000467.1:252760-284662 GCA_002778355.1 Clitarchus hookeri | reverse complement strand
GGGGGGGGGGAGAATATTCCGCGGATGCTGTAATTTTACTATCATGAGATAACTTCGGCAGCTTTCTTCTGGTTATTAGCAGCATTTGTTTGTTAGTAGACATTACCGTACTTGGCCGAGCCAATCGGAATTAGTATGCCCCAAAGCTGAAAGTCGTGTGATTTAATGGTAAATTCCCTTCATAAAACGCTTATCAACTATAGTTACTCAACCATAGCAGTATATCTAAGCAAATGTGTTTTGAAATTCTGTCCCAGAACCTGCACGCGTAAATATTTGCGATATTGCGTACTATTTGAGGCACACTGAGCAACTCTTTGAAGCAAACTAAAAAAGTGTAACGGAAATAGGGTTTTTTATCAGGAAATTCAGAGAAAAACTTAAATTCGACGTTGTGTTTGAAGATAAATTAAAACAAATTGGTCACGAGACGCCGTAATGGTGAAAATTGATCACTACCTCTTGCAAAATATATAACCTTCAACACGCACGTCGCAGTATCACTTTTACGAATTGATAAGCAGCTTATAGATGCTTTATGATTTTAGAGAACGCTGTTAAATATAAATAGACTCCCGCATTTTTACTCGACAAAAATATTTCGATCTTGCGCCTGCTGGTTTTTAATTCCCATGAAATATCGCAAGATAGCGTACTTTATCAAGATAAAGAGAAATAATTGAAGCAAAAGACTTTATCGTTTTCATATGGAGATGACTGGAAAAACAGAAAAATAAATTCAGCAACATGCAAGAACAGGAACGGTTTGCCTTATATATATATATNCTCAGAGTACTCGACAAACCAGAGGTAAAACAGCCGCTGGTACCTTGAACTCCAGCCAGCACTCGCCAGGAAAATGGCGTCACTGCTCAGCAACATTTCGTAACGTCGTTCGCCAATCAGCGCCTGGTAAGCTACTCGACAGCTGGCAGCCCAGCCAATACGCGTTTTTGAGCAAAGTGGCATGTAATTCAGTTTTGCTGTGTAATGTCGAGGAAATGCCTTATAAAGTATTCGTATCAAGGCAGGCACAGTGCGTCGGTATACAAATTTCCGACGGAAAAGTGATATAAAAATAATGGTAAATAGTGAATGTGACAGATTATGAAAAACAATAAAATACCGGGGTAGTTAAATTTAGTAATAAAATAACCTGTAAGTTTAATTAACTAAAATTAATTCTTTGTGTTTAACTAGGAAAAGTGACAAGATTATTTGTTCACCTGCTATTGCAGCCGACTTAAAAGTAAATCGTGAATTTTCCTTCATTAAATTAGAAGGGAGGTTAAAATAATGCAATACAAACATGCACATATGTAATATTAGATTTTTTGCCATTTCCCGAAAAAATGCAATTATTTATAAATACCTAGCTGCACATATATCTGCCAATGAAACATGTAATCTTTAATATGTTTTGATGATGAGAGACTTAGTTATATTAGCTTCATTTTCACTTTATTAAACCAAATGTGATCTTGAATAATTTCCAAACATAAATAAAATGAGTATATGACATCCCCTACACAATCCATTAGTTAGTGCAATTGAAATACAGTCATTCCTATTTATTAGTCAAACATACACACAAAAAATATGAATCAGTGAGAATTTCACCGTTTCAATCAGTCAACATTACCTGACTGATTCAACAGTCACTTCCATGAGTTTAACTAATAAATCAGTAAAAAATTTCAGTTTTCCTTCCCATATTGATTCAGTGACATTTTCCACTTATTCATCAGCCATTTTTCCCTGTTTTACAGTGATTGGTTTTTTGACTGATGGGTCAGTTAAACAGTGTGTAAAACTGGCCGTCAAACAACGTGTAAAAGGGCTGTTAAACAACGTATAAACTAATAAAGCCAATACAAAATACTTTCTAAAATGTGTTTCGCCATTCAAAACCCTATTCTAACAGATAACAGGAACATTCAGTCATTCATTATGTTTTTACGTTTTCAATTCGTTTTCCGTTATCATCATAGTGCGCTGTTTGAAGATTTAAACTTTATATAATGTGGTGAAGAGAGTGCACTCATATGTGCTATTCGTTTTAACAATCCTACTGTTACCAATTAAACTAAAAATGAAAAGAAAGGGTATATAATTTAAAACTACACACATTCGATGAGAAATATAAGATATTTATTTTCCTTTTCGTTATCAACGTTAGTTGATAGCTCAGATTTATCGCAATTATTTGGCTGAATTCAATTAAAACAATATCTAATTCGCCACTGCAGTTGGCCGTCACTTTATCAATCAGTGAAAATGTTTCACATCACTTATTCAATTAGTGAAATTCTTTCACTGAAACAACCAGTGATTTCCAACTTATTCTAAGTGGAGCCATTTCCACTGATTCTAGTAGTAGAATTTCACTGCCATTAAAAGATTTTCCACTGATTCGAATTTAGAGTGTATACAAACAAATACAACATCCAAGTTTTACTGGAACATTCAATGTGATTGTCATCTCGTTATAACCTTTGTACCTGCCATTTCAGTCGACATAGTTCTGTGCTCTAAAAGCGTTGAAAATACAAATAAGGAACATTTTGCAGCATGTTGTAGCCAGTCGGGCACAAGGTCAGATCAAAGAGCCTCGCGCGCCAATAAGAAAACGGGAACGCCCATGTCAAAATCACCGCCGCTCCACTTCGATTGAGTGAAGCGGCTCTTAACATCGAGGACTTGAGAGCGTATGTGAGGATGGTGCGAGGTGGGTATGGAGTAGCACCGGAACGAAGGTGGTGGGGGAAACGGGAGATCCCCGAGAAAATCCGGTGACCAGCGGCATCGTCTGACACGGTTCCCACATGCGAAAATCCGGGGGTGACTCCACCGGGAATAGAACCGGGTTCTCCCTGGTAGGAGGCGCGTAGTCTAAAAATTACACCACCGCGGCCTGCTACATTTAGATTCTGTTTACTTATCTTTTACGTTTTATGGCGGATTTTTTTATATGAGCGTTACCATTCTCTGATTGGCTGCGAGAGGCTAAAAAAAAAAAAGCAGGTCCTTGTGCCTGATGTGAAATATTCCTTATTGGCTGGGTTCTGATAGGTATAAGCTGTTCACGATAAAATTACACTTTTGAAATACCTTCTTAAGATCTATTTATAGCACATTGTGTATTCTTCCACCTTATGTAAAATTAACATTGCCATGGGCCTCATAACTTTATTCATGCGTCGGTCGAGTGTAACTGCGAAATAATTAGGAAAGTAATTATTTTAAGATTTTTCTATCAATACATTGTTATGCATTAAAAAAACCATAAACCAAAGAAAAAAAGAAATAGTTTCAGTATTCACAAATGTTTACTTGGCACTTTTAAATAAACGTCAAGAAATGGAACTACTTTCTATCCGTTTTTACCAACCTCACTGGCCTCATTCCACTCAGTGTGCCCATTAAACTATATGCAAGTGGGGGCAGTGACATTTTTCAGAAGTTGATTCTAAAAGTGCTCACTTCTTGAATAGCTTTAGGTGAATTACCAGACGCTAAATTGTTGGCTAATTTGTAGGCTAGTAACGCCATTTTGCTGAATCTAGTAACTGTATTTCGTGGTACAAGGGGCTGTTTTATCTCTGGATTCGTAGGTACTCTGTGGTTGAGTGTTTTAATACTATTAACTTTTTCATTCCGATATTAAGTTATGGTTTCTGGAGTTACAAAAAATAATTGTTTGATGCGTGCTGTAATTAAGCTGGCAAAGAACTTGTTTTGTTGTCGCAAACAATAAGCTGTAGGCTTTGTGTTCGATGATCGGTGGTATGAAACAGTCAAAACGACATACAACAGTAGCACTGTTTACGAACCAGTTACCACAGGAAGGTGATTGAGCACTGAGCCTCACAGTGTACAGCACCGGCCAAATATAACCTTCCTGTGCAACACGTAGACAATTGTCTACGATGGGAATAAAGTTCANGCAGTGTACAGCACCGGCCAAATATAACCTTCCTGTGCAACACGTAGACAATTGTCTACGATGGGAATAAAGTTCAACACGAATCTTACTGAACTGGTAAATTTCTTGTATCTACTTCAATTACATACCTAGTACTTTCGACATTTTTTTCTGAACTAGCATTTGGGAAGTCATGGGGTTTAATTCATCCTTCATCCGACTGCATTCGTAGTGGATTTCTATCCCTATTTGAAGCGAACGCTGGTGCACTGTCTTATTACGCACACAGAAGATATAGTCTATTCGCGGTGTCTTCACAAACTTTTTAATTAAGCCTTTGAAAAGTCACTCCAAGAATGACGTGTTTGGATGATTTCTAAAAGTGCCGTATATCACAAGCGTTTTATATTTCTGTTAACATAAAAGTATTTTATTTTCGGTTCAATTTGAACTTTTACGAATGTTTTATCTATACATTATAATAATATATCTATAGTAATAAGAAGAACAGGGAGGAAATAGGTGTGTCGGCAATACCTAGTAAGATATGGTTCTTATGAAAGTATAATTAAATTCAGTGCGCAAAAATACGGTGCGTTGTCCCTTCAGTGTAATTTTCTGGACTTGGTTAACCCATTCTGACCCAGTGCACACATTCGTGTACACTATCGAACTGTAGGTAATTTTGGGTCTGTGCCGCACACTGCCAAACTCATTGACCAATGATCTTACATGTGGGTAAGTGATTGGCCAACCGTCTTACTGGTCTAGGTCATAATTGGTTCATATCACTGTAGTCGAACATATAGCGTACACCTTATTGATTATGACAACGAAAGAAGTGTTGTGTCGACTTAAGTACAGCNCACTGTAGTCGAACATATAGCGTACACCTTATTGATTATGACAACGAAAGAAGTGTTGTGTCGACTTAAGTACAGCACGCATTATAAAACATTTTGTTTTCTACACCTGAATCCGTAAATTAAAATGGGTCTGAAATTAGAACTTAAGCAGGNGCGCATTATAAAACATTTTGTTTTCTACACCTGAATCCGTAAATTAAAATGGGTCTGAAATTAGAACTTAAGCAGGGCTTCAGAAAAGTTGGATGCAACCATGAATGGACTATAATCTCTACAAACAAGAAAAATTCGCAATTTTGGAGTCCTGCACGCTCGACTTCGCAGTTGCATGTACATTCAACCAGATATCTAGAGGCCCGAAAATTTTGTGGATTCATTAGGCAACACACAGTCCTTTGTGCACTCGAGCCACAGTTGATTGCTCATTTGCTGTTGCTCCAGACCAAGTAACGCGGGATTCTGCCCTCTTTCACTTTCAGGTTAGTTATTGGCTGGAATTCTTCCAAGGCGTGGCTTACAATCTGCGCTCCAATTGAAAAGAAAATCAAACAGTCACGTGTTTGATGTCTAGCTTATACAAATCTATTTTGCTTTATAGTGATACCACAGAGTATTTGAGGATTCAGAGGAGGAATGTTGACGTGTATTGCGAACTGCAGTCAAACACGCCAGCAAAATGGCCTCACCGGCCAGCAATATGATGGGACGCCGTTCACCAATAAGCTCCTGGTGACTAACTTGTCAGACGGCAGTTCGACAAATAGAGAGTATTCCATAACGTGCAACGGTCAGTCAGGCCCAAGGCCTGTTCCCACAGCTTCGCGCAGTGAATGAGCGAACGAGTTCGCTTACATCAAAGGAACCGTGGTGCCATTTCGCTTCTTTATACTTACTTATTTTGTGGTGACATGGTTATTTGAGCCCGCATTTTGTTACACGTTTGTTATAGGCTGAGAGTCCTCCAGAAGGCGTGAAATCAGTTGTAGGCCAGCTGCAAAAGTAACACAAAACAGTGAAGTGTTTGAACTCAGTTTTTTCGCCAACGTAGAGGAGATGTGGTGTACAGCGTGCATGCCAGCTGCACTGTAATCATGTCTGTGTTTCAACAATGAAGTACTTTTCTTCCTTCAGAAATGTCAACACCTCGTGGCTTCCACTAAGGTTAACACACTCTTTAATTTATATGCATTTAATATGATTATACACTAATGCAATGTAATAAAACTACATCAACTATTACAATATTTTTTTCGTAAATGGGGTTTTTGTAAAACCGTCTAGTAAACAAAACATCGCCATTGAAACACGCAAATTTTACAGTTATTTTGGCAATTCTTGAGTGAATTTTTGGGACATCCGTAGAAGATGAAATCAGTCCAAGTTACATTTATTCAATTGCACCGAAATGAACTCATACATTTTTCATGTATGTAAACTCATATGTGATATTAACTCCTATTTTAGCCTATGTTGTTCTCTTCTTTATAAAGTGTCTATGTGGATTATAGTTGGATGGCTCTAATAAGAGATGAAAGATTTAATCACAAATAACTTTGAAAATCTCATGTCGGAACAGTTATAAGTAACAATTATCGAAAAAAATTCCCTTAAATTAGATAATAACTTAGAATATCATTATTACAAATCGTTGGAACTCGGAAAATCACAAATTAGAACAGTTGTAATTAAATAATATATAGCTTTGAGATACACAACAAGGAACCACATAATTTATAAACGTCGTACACATAAAGTCTTTAATAATAATTTTTATAACTTCGAAATACACAACTTTAACAGTCGTACAGAAGAAAAATACAGCACAGAACTACGTAACTTAGACATGTGGTAATTTATAAACATCTTAACTTAGGAATAAACAACTCAAAACATTCGTAAAGTATGAAAACACAGCTTGGAACTATCATAGGTTTGAAACACACAAGTTAGAAAGTTCACAAGTCAGAACCACGCAACTAAGGACAATGAAAACTTAGAAAAATCTGTCTAATATATTTCTATGTTATGTATTTCTAAGTTGGATATTTCTAAGTTATGTGTTTATAAGTTGGATATTTATAAGTAATGACACCATCCCCTTAACAGCGACGTATTGAGCGCCGGCGAGGGTCAGCGGAATGCAAGGGCGGGTAAAACAGGAGTGCCACAGAGAAAACCCGCCTGTTAACGGCTACGTCCGCCACGTTTCCCACATGCAAAGATCTGGGTGACCCCGCCGGGGATAAACGCAGCAGTGGAGCACCCGAGAAAAACCCCTGCAACCCCGCTAAAGAATTACAAAAACAGAAAAATGTATTTTTATAGGAGCGTGAGAGACCCTTACTGCCAGTTTTGTAACTAGCAACTGTACCAACCGTGAGTCCAGTCTATGTGTAAAATAGAAATTAAGATGGTTATTATTTTTATTCTGTTTTTCATTTTAATGTATCACGTATTCGTTATATACTGTCATGTAACTTGCTTTAAGCGTCATGTCATGTAACGTGGTTTTAACTTTACTTATAGTTTTTTCTCAAATTTGCAATTTTGAAATCAGCTTGAGAAATGGCACACTACATTAAATTCAATGTATCTGTGACATAAATTAAGATATTACGGTATCATGAATGAAAATATAAAAATAACAAAGTTATGTTAACATTACTACAAAAATGAAGATTACAATTACTTTGTATTTTCATTGCAAGTATGTGTATATGATACACATGTAACACATAAATGTTGTAAACTAGTGTATGGCTGAACTTTACGTATATAAATAAATAATCTTTTAAAAAAAAATTGTCTTGCCCATTTTTGCCTAATTTAACTGATATATTGATTGGCATCCTTCAAGTTAATTTGGCAACGAAATGCGAATAGTTAGTTTTCAAAGTTCTACGTTAAAAAAAATATTTGCTCACCGAGTTAATATCCTGCTTGTTTCATGCGTATTGGAGAAAGAATGAGCTCATTGATAACATATTTGTGTATCTAATAATTACTCAATTACAACTGTTCCACTGCAATTTTAATCTTTCATAATGTGCAAGGATACAACATGAGCAGGGCCTTATGTTCACTGAACCGCGAACAGTCTGTAGTAATATTTCATATGTGCATGCACGTGTGTGGCATATGTTATTTGCCCACGGCTATTGGGTGGCTCAGAGAGCTTTAAATAAATTAGTTGGACTCATTAATACAAAATGGGCAATGTTCGATGTAGACACAAAACAATGTATATTTGAAGGGAGCTGTTGATGGCAGCCATCCATCGAAACAGCCCGCAGACAGACCGTTCCACAAATAAACCCCCGCCGGCGTTGACATAACGTGTGCTATGTAGGTCGCCGCTGGCTCAACAGCTTCGCTCCTAGCCAGGAGTTCGGCCGCGTGCTGGTATCTCTAAACCCCCCTCACCCTGGTCAAACACTTGCTTCTTCCTGGCGCTCAAATGTCAGGGCGTGGCGGGAGTGTGAAAGGCGTCGGAGTGCATGCGCTACAATTGACACACTACAACGGCGCGTTGCAAAAATACGAAAATTCTCTTAAGCGTACGACAATTATCGCACTAACGGATGAATTGTAGCACGTACGCTAGAATGTATAGTTCTGTAGAGTAGATAATTACACAGGAACGAAATGTTGTGGCAGTTCCTTCAATGTTAGCGTACCCATTCTCTGATTGGTTGCGTGAAACACTGGGTAAGGGCTTTGTGTCAGGTTACTGAAGACTGCTTCCTTATTGGCTGCGCTGCTGGCTAGCGACTAGATTACCAGACGATGGCTGGCGAACGGCGTTCCAACATTTTGTTTGCCAGTGACGCCATTTTAGTGGCGTGTGTGGCTGAAGTTCACCGTATGAGCTGCTGTTTCATCTCTGTATTCTTAAGTACTCTGTGCTGATGTGAACACGAGAACGTCTTATCGGGAGCTTTCGCGGAAATTGTGGCACACTGTTGTTTTACAATGCACATTTCTCTTGCATACCATTTACGGTATATTCTAAACATTTACCTCTGAAGTTTAGTGAGCACCTTTCCCTCCCATTACCGGGGCCGCGGTGGTGTAGTGGTTAGATTACATCCCTCCCACCCAGGCGAACCGGGCTCGATTCTCGGCGGGGCTGCTCCCAGACTTTTGCATGCGAGAATCGTGCCGGACGATGCCACCGGTCGGTGAATTTTCTCGGGGATCTCCCGTTTCCCCCCCCCCCCCCCCCTTCCATCCCGGCGCTGCTCCATACTCTCCTCGCTTCACTCTCATCGGTTATCAAGACCTCGATGTTAAGAGCCCCTCAAATCTCCCCACTCCACTTCCACCCCTTCCCATTACTTCCATATCAACATAAATAAGAACTCAAAAGCACGGTTATTTAATTTAGGCTATTTTCTTTTTATCTACAGATTTTTAATAAAAACTGCAATGTACGTGATAATTTAGTTTATTTGTGCAATAATTATAGTACAAAGTTTTGGTAACGTTTAAGACTTGTAGAGGAATAGGCTGTCAGCAGACCTTAATTATCTTCTGACGTTGCGAAAACTGTTTGCACGCCCTGCGGTCACGAGTTTTTTTTTTTCTACGTGTTATTGAGAGTGAGGTCGCGTGGATATAAGGCACTTGGAAATGCTGCCTACCTGTTGTGTGAGGGACAGAAAAGGTGGTTACGTTTTTTTCTCCTTGAATTGTGAAACACGGAAGGCGTTATCTGAAATATTAAAACTCGCCTCAGCAGCAATGTTGAGAAGCAGGAGAAATGAAATCGGCGTGGTATTTACACAGAATTTTCTAGACACTGGCATAGGAATGCACAGCTGTCCAGAAGAGAAATGGCGAGGCAGTTCTTTGATGTAGACACACTCCTTCGCTGATTGGCTGCGTGTCGTACTATGGCGGGCCTCGCATTTGATTGGCAACGTCACATTACGAAAGGTTCCTTTCTTCGGATTACCGAGCACTTAGCGTGGCTCATGGTATGTATCCTGCCAGTTGATGATTTTCACAGCATCCCAGCAAAAAAAAAAATAGTCGACTTAATTTTTTACCGGAGAAGTGCGCAAAGACGAATTACCTACACAAATAGGAAATTCTATTTACATAAACGCAGTGCGTCCGAATGAGTTCAGAGTACATCTCAGTAGAGTTTTTTTATAGCGTGGCGATGGTTTTGATGTATATACAGCAGCTAGGAAGACTTAAGATCTAAGTCAAGGCGAGTCTGAAAATGGCATAGTGTGCATTTAGCTGACTTCCCATATTAAAAATGACTGAAATTATACCACAAATAGTATATTTATAGCACTTTTGGCAACACAACATACACATATTCCTACCACTGATGAACTAAGAAGTACTATAAGATATTTTCGGTCACTTCACACCATTTCCTCGATTTTACTTATATGTATAATGCCAACTATGCCTATGCTTCCCTGTTCGTGTTACCTTTTATTGCTGACAACAGATAATCAGAAAAGTTTTCAGTTTGCATGTGAACCGTTTTGAAATGATTCGTCCGAACTGTTCGCATGACCTTGAAGTTTCTGTGTTAATTAGAAAGACTGAAGTATTTGAGAGGGGAGAAAAAGCGATTTTTTTTCTNCGCATGACCTTGAAGTTTCTGTGTTAATTAGAAAGACTGAAGTATTTGAGAGGGGAGAAAAAGCGATTTTTTTTCTTATATTTCCCGGGGGTTCACTTGAGTTTGTCGAGCAGTATTCGTCTTAAGGGGGAACTTGCGAGAACTTCAACCCTCAGACCACGTATTTTCTTTATCACTCTGCGAGTGCATAAGGGGAACACGTCCCAGCTGTGTTTGCAGAATTTCCGGTCTGTTCTGGCGTGAGAACCNCCAGCTGTGTTTGCAGAATTTCCGGTCTGTTCTGGCGTGAGAACCAGAGGAGTTTCAAGGAGTTTCATTTGAAGATTTAGTACGCCTAGGATTACAAAAAGGTTTTTTTTTATCTAATATTGCCTCACTAGTGGAAGTATAAGGAAGTTCTGTCGAATCCCCGACATCCACATCCCGATCTATTCATCTGGTNATATTGCCTCACTAGTGGAAGTATAAGGAAGTTCTGTCGAATCCCCGACATCCACATCCCGATCTATTCATCTGGTAGGAGAAAGTTAATTTCTTTGGATAGATTATTGTTAAAAGGGAAAACTCCAGTTAACCTGAAGCCAGTTGCTGCATTCTGCATGGTTGCAGCATTGCATTACGCAATACCAACGTGTTTTGGAATCCGTCATTCGGTGACAGTTTTATCATGGCTCGTGAACATCCTGTTTTCACAGAAAAAAGTTATTCAGAAACCAGAATATACTTACGTTTACTGGTTGCAGCGCGTGGTTGCAGTGAGGCGAAGAGTACCATTGCAATTACAATTCCCCTATGAACATCAACTGCTTCAGGAGAAACAACAGAAGAACTACTGTCACCTTTTATCAAAACTGTGCAATGTGGATGGCTTTACAAATGTGCAGATATGTTCTAATTATAGTACAAACAGCTGTTGTGTCTTCCACACCTNTGCAATGTGGATGGCTTTACAAATGTGCAGATATGTTCTAATTATAGTACAAACAGCTGTTGTGTCTTCCACACCTTGACTTTACCTCTATTGGTAACTACGTTTTCGGGGGAAAGAAGGTACAAGTATCAAATTTCCCCGCTCAGCCATAGNAGACTTTACCTCTATTGGTAACTACGTTTTCGGGGGAAAGAAGGTACGAGTATCAAATTTCCCCGCTCAGCCATAGGAACAAATTATATGGTCGGCAAACTACTGAGTGTGGTGTTGCCATCAAGTGGCGG
The DNA here is from genome assembly GCA_002778355.1 of Clitarchus hookeri. NCBI lineage: Eukaryota > Metazoa > Arthropoda > Insecta > Phasmatodea > Phasmatidae > Clitarchus > Clitarchus hookeri. The sequence goes on along the minus strand of NQII01000467.1, from coordinate 273,048 downwards.
AAAAATGATGCTACTAGCTTGGTGTTGTGTGGTGATTACTGTGAAACCTTGAAGCAATGCGCTTACGTTACAAATGTTTTAATATGTCTACCTTATTATACTGGCATTGCCAGATAATCATTTTCTCTCACTACTCAACTATAAATAAGCGAAAACAGTGGAAACAAAATGCACGCATTTTTAACTCACGAAACAAAGTAACTGGTACCAGTAGCGGCGACTTCCACGCGAAATGGCGCTCAGATACGAACTATTATCGTTCTATAATCTAATCATCGTTCTTCTTATCATTCTATCATCGTGTAATTTCATCAGTGTAACACGAACTTGAGTTTCTTTCATTCTTTAAAATGAAGTCATCTCCAAATTGTAATCTTATTATTTCATATCGAAGTTTTGTTTCGCAATATTGTAGCATATATTATTTTTACATTTCCCATTTAAAGCTAGCAGAATTTAACTGAAGCCGAACTAAATCGTACGGATTAGAAAAATACGCGAATTGAGTGACCTTTAGGGTTATTATTTATGCTCTGTACGTCTATACTCGAGCCTTAGCTGTTTTTCGTGGACTGCTGCCCCAGCGTGTAGCCAGTTATACTCGTAATAAGATAATGTAAAATTTCCCCCCCCTCCCCCCTTGCTGGTCTGTAACAATGATCATTGATAGTATACGGCAAGTGAAGCCACTCTTCTGCGGCATACTTGGATGATGCCATTTGGTAAGAGAAACGACCCACAGTGCAACCAGCTGGAGTGGAACCATAAGGTAAAAGAAGCCGCCCTCCCGCATAGCAAAAAGGAAATCTTCAGCAGCGCGCAGTAGGCAATCAGACGTAACGCCGATACCAAAGCTTGGCGCTACCAATCAACGAATAAGGACACCCACATCAAAGGAACCACTACGACATTTAACTTCTGTATGATTACCTATTCTGTAACTGTACACTATCGGCACACGCAGCAGCAGCCAATAATCATCCGCATTGCGACCACTCACGGGCAAGCTATTAGGCACCCATCACACACGGGACGTGGAAACTCTAGCAAACCTTCAGCTTGGTGGCTGATGCGTATTACTAGGAGACTACCAGGTACAGCGAAAAGCAAAACACCTGATTACCCTACAATCATCCATTAACATCTGCAACTGCTCGTTCTGCGAATAAGGTACATCTGCCACACGTCTGAAACATCATTTCCGTCACGACGAATTACGTAAGAAACTTGGAAGTGGAGTGGTGTAACGTAAGGTCTCGTTTGGCGAAGGGTCTTCGTCAATTTCTCTGTGAAGGTTTGAATTATCATTAATAACCTCCTGACATATATCAACTTGGGTTTCGTTTTACCGACAAAGAAAAGGATAAAAAAACATTTTTCAGACAATGTTTTATCAGATTGTTACCTACAGCATTCGTGATGGAAAATAATNAGAAAAGGATAAAAAAACATTTTTCAGACAATGTTTTATCAGATTGTTACCTACAGCATTCGTGATGGAAAATAATTCATGAGAATTTTTCTGATGTATTTCGCCTATACAGTGCACATATTTTTGCATTTTTGCTAACCTTTTTTTACAAACTACAGTTAGCATTTTTTAAATACAATTTTAGGACGATCATTTACAACTACGCATGATTTCTTACAAATGTTTTATATTTTTAGATACATTTTATATAAATAGACTAAAAACGTGCACAATTGGGCTTGCACTATTGATAAAATCGCTTGACAAACTCAGTCTTATGAATATCATTAATAATTTGAAATATAAGGAGAAACAGTCCTGTTAAAAGACGTCAATAGTCATACCTATGTTGTCATTGACCACAAGCCACCCAGCTGATACATGTGACGACAGAATTCACATACAACTGGTGGAAAGTTGGCCTGGATTACCAAAATGTTATCACAACTTTAATTGACTCAGTGGCAACACAACTGTAATACCGTAATAATAAAATTGCTATTCTTGAAAATTTATAAACAATAGTATACATTTTTTTTTTTTTTTTAATTATCAAATATTTGTATTAATGCTAAATGTTTCTAACTCATTTACATTTTTATACATATAATTCGTAAATAAGNAAATTATCAAATATTTGTATTAATGCTAAATGTTTCTAACTCATTTACATTTTTATACATATAATTCGTAAATAAGGTGACGCTATTCCCCACCTGTGGTACACAAAGTGGTTCATAGGATCGGAGTTAATTACTCCAGGCACAGACTATAAGGTGCCTTGAAGGTTGAGGGTGTATGAATAAGGTAGTCTTTTGGTGTTTCACTTTAATGGATGGATATATTGTCTCGATTAAAAAAAANAGAAAAGGATAAAAAAACATTTTTCAGACAATGTTTTATCAGATTGTTACCTACAGCATTCGTGATGGAAAATAATCCATGAGAATTTTTCTGATGTATTTCGCCTATACAGTGCACATATTTTTGCATTTTTGCGAACCATTTTTTACAAACTACAGTTAGCATTTTTTAAATACAATTTTAGGACGATCATTTACAACTACGCATGATTTCTTACAAATGTTTTATATTTTTAGATACATTTTATATAAATAGACTAAAAACGTGCACAATTGGGCTTGCACTGTTGATAAAATCGCTTGACAAACTCAGTCTTATGAATATCATTAATAATTTGAAATATAAGGAGAAACAGTCCTGTTAAAAGACGTCAATAGACATACCTATGTTATCATTGACCACAAGCCACCCAGCTGATACATGTGACGACAGAATTCACATACAACTGGTGGAAAGTTGGCCTGGATTACCAAAATGTTATCACAACTTTAATTGACTCAGTGGCAACACAACTGTAATACCGTAATAATAAAATTGCTATTCTTGAAAATTTATAACCAATAGGATACATTTTTTTTTTAAATTATCAAATATTTGTATTAATGCTAAATGTTTCTAACTCATTTACATTTTTATACATATAATTCGTAAATAAGGTGACGCTATTCCCCACCTGTGGTACACAAAGTGGTTCATAGGATCGGAGTTAATTACTCCAGGCACAGACTATAAGGTGCCTTGAAGGTTGAGGGTGTATGAATAAGGTAGTCTTTTGGTGTTTCACTTTAATGGATGGATATATTGTCTCGATTAAAAAAAACATACAGAAACACTTCCGAGGTGTGGTACTCTATTTTGGCTAACTCCAACTAACTGTGGGCGAGATCGTGGTGGAGGGAGGGCTTCTCTGGACGGCGACTTGATACTTAACTCTACTGGTGTGGTATGTTGTCGGCTGTGGCTGAGATCCTGCGATGTGGGTGGCCTTGGAAAAGGCCTGCGTTTGGTGCTGTCTCCCCTGGACTGCTGTTCTGGGTTCGTTCTGAAATCCTCTTCGCGATTTCACGACACAACTCTTCTCTCGGCGCGGTGATAATGAACATTTCCTCTTCTCACTATAATTGGCTTATATGCTCTATAGCCTCCCTCCCTAATTGTTTGCATCTTTCTCTCTTGTTGGTGGATGGGGGGAGGTGGTGGCCTTAGGTACAAAGCCCTTCAACCACATGCCATGGTTCGTGAAGGTTTCGGGGGTAGGGGGGATGTCGTGATCTTGCCCCTTGAATTAACCATCTCAGCTTTTTCTTCCGCAGTTTGGCTACAAGGGTGGTAGGGGTGAGGTGTATTCGTGGCCCCCACTTTCAATTGGTCAGCTATTTTCTCAGGCGTGATGCTAGAGGTGCTCTTGCTTGGCTCTGCAATTTCTCCCGCTTTCCGACATATTTACGTATTACTTTCCGGGTGCTCCGGCGATATGCCAGCTCTTATTCGGCACGACCTTGACACGTGTAACTGCGATCCGTCTGGCTGTCCACGTGCCTCGTGACACGTGTCAACTGGTAGGCGCTCGCAAAGGGGGTCAGCGAGGCTTCTACTCCGAAATGCGTTACACGTCAAAGTTTAGCGATCGTCGTGGCGTAATCAGCTGAGATGTCAGCTTGCACTTTGGCGGGTCATGGATAATAGATAAGAACAGAATAGATAAGTACACAGATAAGAAATGGCATGGCCGTTCCTTTCATGTGGGCGTACCACCATTCTCTGACTGGCTGTGTGATGCTCTGGGAATGTGGCTACTGCATACTGCGAAAGGTTACCTATTGCACCGAAAAAAAAAAATATTTGCTTGGTGGCTACAAAAACTATTTGGTTAATGCTTTCCAAGGAAAAATTTTGTTGTTGGTAGAAAACAGATTGTGGTGCCCAATAACACGTAGATTGACTGGAACGAAAGGTATTTAGTGTTCACTAACATATTGGTTTATTCATAAAACTTTTATTGGCTTCCACGAAATATTTAATTGGCAGCAACAGCATTCATGTTATCCACACTAAAACATTTGGCTGCGACTGCAAAACTACATCCGTTATATTCTGCGCATGCCCTCTGGCATATTGAAAGTGGTCTTTGTTCGGCTCTTTGCATCAGGTTAAAAACTAATTCATGAGGGATACTCATAAGTACCTAAGACATTATTACATCAATCCTTTATTCCAAGTAAGTAAATGTTACACGTAAAGGATTTCAGAAACTTAACTTTCAATGAGGTGAAGTGTGCAACCCTTGTCGTATGTGCCAATTATTAGATTTCTGATATATACATGCTGAAAAAAACGCTTTAACGTCGAGCAAGGCAGTGTAATTTTAACACGCTGAACTTTCAATTGAAAGGTCTAAGGTTAGACTCCCTCTCGTGACGACTTTGAATTTAGTGTTTTATTGTTGTTGGACGATACCTACCTTTAAAAACCCACAACACGTAAACCTCCTTTGCTATTGCTGCTATCATGGAAATATTTTCGCTGCGACGAACGAACACTGTATAACTTACAAACACACTGAATTTGTTGGTGACAACAATCGTAATTTTGTAGTATCCACTAAATACTGGGATGATAAAAAAAATTTTCTTGATACCCCAACATTTTTTTCCATGTCTATTATACTGACAAAATAATTTTGTAGTCACCAACAAAATTTTTNTTTCTTGATACCCCAACATTTTTTTCCATGTCTATTATACTGACAAAATAATTTTGTAGTCACCAACAAAATTTTTTTGGTCACCACAAAACTGATTTTTCAGTATGGCTGGGCTGCCGGATGGCGAGTAGGTTACCATGTGCTGATTGGTGAATAGCGTTCCAACATTTTGCTGTCCAGTGACGCCATTTTGCTGGCGTGTGCAGTTTGAGTTTGCAGCATAAGCGGCTGTGTCACCTATGCGTTCTTAAGTACTATGTATCGTAGGAAACACGGAAGAATATTGCATTTTTTAGTCTAAAATATTTTTTAGTTTGTAAGCCACCAACCGGCAAAAATGGGAGCCAATCCAAAATTAAAAAAGTTAGTTTTATTTCTAAAATCTTAGACAACTCAGTAATTGTTTACCACATTAACCCATTCCGTCACTCATACGTTTACATAAGCACAAGCGTTGCAGAAATTTCACATTTTTGTACGTACTGTACTTGTATCGGCAGTGCTTCTGCCAACCAGCTTACAACTTGAATGTTGCTCTGCAATATTGGTACCAGCCATTAAGTAATCGAAGGTGCAATAACTCCACAAACCAGATTACGTGCAGGAAAGGAGGTACTCACTTCATTGGCTATTGGTCTCTTGCTTTGCACAATAACGTGGGTAAGTACCATTTACGCCAACACGTCCGCTGTTTAAAATAGATTAATTAATGTTTATTTTTGCGCTATGTAATGATAACTTTAATAGTCTATATTATGCATGTCAGTTATTCTTTTACTTTGTGAAAATATGAGTTAGAGAGCACTACCTAGTAAAATATTGTCTGTAAAATTAGTTTTAATGCGTGTACGCGTATCTCAGTAATTACGTGTATCTGGGAACACTTCTTTCCCACATAAGGTAAAAAAAAACAATAATCCATAGCCAATANATCTCAGTAATTACGTGTATCTGGGAACACTTCTTTCCCACATAAGGTAAAAAAAAACAATAATCCATAGCCAATACTTGTTACCTTTACCCTATTAAATACATACTCTAAGGAAAAAGAGCAGTGAAAAGGGTTTTTAGAAAAAAAGCAATTACATAGCTTTCCTACAGAAGAAAGTACAAAGTGGCATAGGTAGCTTAATCCATTGATTTACATACATCACGTGTAATTATATCATACTGATACACATCTAATTTGCGAGGAATTCAGCAGTGTTGAGAGCGCCCGTCGTAATGCTACCTTATGGCCAGACGTGACCTTGAAGAATTTGAAATTGTTTACTGGGGATTCCGTTTATTTATTGAAATTACGTTCTGCAACGTCGGAGCTTAATATGTATTTGTTTGTTTTTGTNATCTCAGTAATTACGTGTATCTGGGAACACTTCTTTCCCACATAAGGTAAAAAAAAACAATAATCCATAGCCAATATTTGTTACCTTTACCCTATTAAATACATACTCTAAGGAAAAAGAGCAGTGAAAAGGGTTTTTAGAAAAAAAGCAATTACATAGCTTTCCTACAGAAGAAAGTACAAAGTGGCATAGGTAGCTTAATCCATTGATTTACATATATCACGTGTAATTATATCATACTGATACACATCTAATTTGCGAGGAATTCAGCAGTGTTGAGAGCGCCCGTCGTAATGCTACCTTATGGCCAGACGTGACCTTGAAGAATTTGAAATTGTGTACTGGGGATTCCGTTTATTTATTGAAATTACGTTCTGCAACGTCGGAGCTTAATATGTATTTGTTTGTTTTTGTGCAAGGAATTACTGGTTGCCAAATAAACTTTTGTAACACCATAAATCAATAAGAGTAATTTTTACACAACCTTAGTGTAGAATGTTTAAATCTAATGTCGAATTTTAACCAGAAAATGCTGTAGGCTTCATGTTCATGATAAAAATTGAGGTATACAAACCATGTTGTACGTTGTTTCAAAATAACTTTTTGTCAATATACAATATTTAAGCTGTAGAGTTACAAGAAAATCTTTGGCTACTAAGTTTCAAGAAAAAAAAATTGTTTCGTAACAAGTACATGATTTTTTTTTCCTGCTACATCTCGTGACTGCGCAATAGTTGGTATGCATGGATGCTGTTTCCATTGACAGCGTTGTCTGTATTCAGAACGGGCGTTAAACAGCCTCCTACATTTACTTTTGAAACTGGTCACATACACGTTTTGAAAAAACTCTTAAATAAAAAATAAAAAACAAACAAATTACGTCATGTTGTGCTTGCAGATAACAGCTACGCGCGCTGTCTTCAAGAAAAAAAAGGAGACAGCTGTTATGTAGACACCGTGGACGAGGAGGAGGAGGGCGTAGGGATGAAATGTGGCGGAAAATGATGTCCACAGACACGAGCCAAGAAGTTCGTAATGATGGATGAGTGAATAATGAGGGGGAAATAAAACGGCCAATCCTTTTAAGGAAAGCTGCTGAAGTTTCGTCGAGGCCACGAATTAGGGCAGCTTTTGCTTGAAAGAGTATTCATTTTTTTTCCTCTACACCCCTTGACAACTTTGCTTTTGGGAAAAGAAAAATTTATATCCTCATGCTAAATAAGTGTTACGGATAAATTAAATGTGTAGCCTACATGTGAATTACCTGGGACGCAACTTAACGACACGTTTTGGAGTCGCTACTACTGTCACATCCTCGCACAAAATGCCTGTGGAGGTAATAACATAATTTTATTATGACTACACAGTTAATTAATTTTCTTGGATGAGACTGATACTTTTTATATGTCATACATTTCCGAAGGTCCTAAAAATATATTTTGTAAGGCAGTCACGTTTGAACATTCGCAGTGCTGTTAGTTTCAATGTATCGCTACATACNACTTTTTATATGTCATACATTTCCGAAGGTCCTAAAAATATATTTTGTAAGGCAGTCACGTTTGAACATTCGCAGTGTTGTTAGTTTCAATGTATCGCTACATACAAAAAAAAAACCACTGAGTTTAAGTTTTATGCTGATCGTACATCAATAATAGGCTACTTCCTATGTTTCTCCTTGCGGCAAATCGATCTCGCGACTCATATAATCGCAATTCCGACGGTTGGCTTACAATTTGCAACAACAGGGCGAGGTCTATCAACATGGCGTTTGGCACGACTAATCAGGCGTTCAAATTTTCATTACGTTACGTTTACAGAGGCATAGTTTCATGAATTCAGTTTATCAAAAATGTGCATTTGTAAGTTGTCATACAAAAAATGTTACTGCAAATGGTTTAAACGATTTTTGCAACTACTTTCAAAGAAAAATAAATTAAAAGTACAAAACTATTTTGCTATATACATAAATGCTTTGAACTAAATACGAAGTTACTACGCAAAATAATAAAAGGTACTCTGAGTTAACACTAATTAATTTTACAACCATCGCAAAATATTCTGTAACTGCTGCAAGGTGTGTCGATTTATGTGGGAGTTATGGTCCCATATCACTGTGTCCGCTGATGGTAGTCGTTACGCCCCTGTTTGTGCTACTGGATGACGCCCCTTTGGATCTGACACACCGCGTGTAATTCATACACAATGAGGTGCCACCATATATGTCAGCAGGGGCCACACCCTATATGGATGAGNGACACACCGCGTGTAATTCATACACAATGAGGTGCCACCATATATGTCAGCAGGGGCCACACCCTATATGGATGAGTGGTTACCGCACAGGTGGATTGATCGTACAGGGCCAAATGCCTGGCCTGCACGTTCCCTTGATATGAATCCAGTGGATTATTACCCGTAAGGACATCTGGCCATAGTTTATCCAACACCTATTATGAACTTTGCAATTCTTCACCAGCTTGTGGAACAAGGTTGGCAGCAGGTGCGTGGCACACCAGGGCTGTTTGAACATATCGGACAGTCACTGATGCGATGTATACAGGCGTGCATTCAGATGCAATGTGTACATTCAGAGCACCTTTTGTAAGAGCGAATCACTGCTGATACAAAGGCAGAGCTGCAGTGACACAAACAGGTGTGTATCAAGTGTAGCTATTAAAATTTCAGCAAAACTTTGGAAGGTCNGACACACCGCGTGTAATTCATACACAATGAGGTGCCACCATATATGTCAGCAGGGGCCACACCCTATATGGATGAGCGGTTACCGCACAGGTGGATTGATCGTACAGGGCCAAATGCCTGGCCTGCACGTTCCCTTGATATGAATCCAGTGGATTATTACCCGTAAGGACATCTGGCCATAGTTTATCCAACACCTATTATGAACTTTGCAATTCTTCATCAGCTTGTGGAACAAGGTTGGCAGCAGGTGCGTGGCACACCAGGGCTGTTTGAACATATCGGACATTCACTGATGCGATGTATACAGGCGTGCATTCAGATGCAATGTGTACATTCAGAGCACCTTTTGTAAGAGCGAATCACTGCTGATACACAGGCAGAGCTGCAGTGACACAAACAGGTGTGTATCAAGTGTAGCTATTAAAATTTCAGCAAAACTTTGGAAGGTCTTACCTCAGGGAAGATAGAACCTAGGACAGATGTTCATGTGTACCTTTTGTTTTGAAGTGTTCTGTTCACAACCAGGTTCCTCAATTAATCAACACATTATATATATATAGGTCGTTCAAACATCAGTCAACTCATTAGGAGGGTTTTTTTTGTTACACACGAAAGGGTGGTGATTATGAGTTTAGTAAGTGCGAGGAAATAAGTGCACAGCACCTACGCCAACTTAACTATCACGCTACTGCTGTAAACAAATGAGTACGTGTTGCAGCTTCAGCAGAAATTATGGTGCTAACTGTACACAGCGCGCTGTCTTAATCAAATTTGACAAAATTCTGACATGTAATCAATATCACGGGCTGACGGTTGACATAATGCCACATAAATTAATTCTGTTTTACAAATAATTATCTGGAAATTAGTTGTCAACATTAGTTTGTAACAATGCTAGTAAATTAGAGTCAATCTATAAAAAAAAACTTTAGTGTCTAATATGTAAAATTGATGATGAGTTTTAACAAGCAATTACTGTAGACATCCCGTATACTATAAATAACGAACTACATTAACAATTGTGTATGTTTCATAAAACAATGTGTTGTAAAAATACAGTACATAATTTTTACAGTTAAAACAAAATCTTTGACAACTAGTTTCCAAATAATGGTTTGTAAAGCTTGCATCGAACATGTTTTATTTGCACTACTGCTGTGCCATATTATTGGCCCTGCCGTCAGAGCATTTTTGCACTTTTACAAACAAAAGCGACAGTAAAAATCGACTCACCCCATAAGTACGAACGTAGTAAAAGCAGTTGCACAAAATTTACTTAACAAGTACAAATACCAATCAAACAATTTTAAAATTCGTGACTTAACTGTAAAATGACAGTTTTTTTAATAGCATCATATTCCACTGAGCTATTCAATGTTAAAAGGAATAGATCATACATTTCGCGGAAAGATTGAAAAATAATTAAGAAGAAAACGCTAGATTTAAAAAAAATCTGTTTATGATTAAATTTTATGATTCAATATTTGGTAACATCTCTCCGCCCTTCCCGCCGCCTCTTCCCACGCCGTACTCAGCTTGAATTCCCGCTCTCAAGTAGTACAAGCGTCGGAGNATCGACTCACCCCATAAGTACGAACGTAGTAAAAGCAGTTGCACAAAATTTACTTAACAAGTACAAATACCAATCATACAATTTTAAAATTCGTGACTTAACTGTAAAATGACAGTTTTTTTAATAGCATCATATTCCACTGAGCTATTCAATGTTAAAAGGAATAGATCATACATTTCGCGGAAAGATTGAAAAATAATTAAGAAGAAAACGCTAGATTTAAAAAAAATTTGTTTATGATTAAATTTTATGATTCAATATTTGGTAACATCTGTCCGCCCTTCCCGCCGCCTCTTCCCACGCCGTACTCAGCTTGAATTCCCGCTCTCAAGTAGTACAAGCGTCGGAGTGTCTAATAATGGTTTCCTTTTTAAATGTGACTTCGTAACGGATATTATGCGATTGTCAAAAAATAGAATTTGCAAGCTGAGTGTTACTTATTTCAGAAGATACCAGTACTTTAAAACCTGATATAGGATTATTCATTAAAATACATTAAAATACGAGACTGTGGTGAAGCATAAACTTTATATAAATGCATTTATGTGTTCAGTAAAATTACCTAAAAGGTCTAAGATAAATATGCTTAAATTATAAATATCCTATCGATAGCAGTGCCTTGAATTTTTACTTCGCAGTTGTGAATATAAATAATTTTATTATAAAATGGTCAATCAATTACGTCTGTACTCAGAGACTGCAAACATGTTTGTACAATGGAAACAGAAATATAAAGCTGAAGGTCATCCAGATCTAACATGTTGGTCGGAGTAATCAGTGCAACCTAGTTGATGAAAATGTAAACTGATGACTAACGAAAAAACCAATATGGCGTGTGGAGTGCATTCGACAGAATGAGCAATGGTGAGGGGGTTGGAGGCTTGACGACTAATGATCTTATGAGAAACATTGGAAAGGGGACGGGATTGTTAATACAATGAGACTGATTGGAGGGAGGTCAGTCGTCTGCTGGACATGGTGCTGTGGGGAACCTCCAAAAACGTAAGTTTTTAATAATAATTTTAAGAAAATAATTTATGATAATTTATATTAATTTTTTATAATTCTTAGGAAATTTTTGGGATTTTTGACAAATTTTTGTGTTCAAGGTTAAATGTCACCTTATTAGGGCCAAATATCAAGGTCACCTGGATCCAAGATGGCGGTAGTAGCCAGTAAAGTAATATTCTCGCTGACTTTTTAGAAATTAATTCAATGTTTACAATTTTTTTAAATTTTTATTCAAGGTTATTCAAGGTCAGCATTATAGGGTAAAGGTCATGTGTCAAGGTCACCTGGATCCAACATGGCAGTTGGGTGACGTCATAACATGGTGGCTGGTCAGTTTCAGACTCTCGTCCCCTCTATGCCCAAATATATAAAATTTTAGTTTCGTAATTTCTTTTAATATATTATTTAATAATTTGTAAATAAATATTAAGTGATTTTTCGTAATTTTTTGGGATTTTTGGAGATTTTGTGGGTATTTAGGTTCAAGGTGGTCACTGAGGTCAAGGCCACAGGTCTAGGTCAAGATCATCTGGATCCAACATGACGGCTAAGATGGCTGACAGAATCAAGATAGTTGAGGGCTAGGTCTAACTCCAATCCCGGATCTCGTGTATCGATTTGGCATATCATATGCCTGTAAAACCAATATTGCCGCCACTGCTCTGCCCACGAGAAGCGAACTTCCCAAATACTTCCGATGGATCTAAAATTGCCTTTCTGCGGCTCGTTTTTGCCGCTGGGGATTCGGTACTTTTTGAGGGAAAAAGGGAAATTTGAGTAAAACGGTCTATTTTGAAGGAAAACAAGAAATTTTTAGCGAAAAAAGGAAAATTAAAGATGGCGGCTGCCGGCTCCGAACTCCGACGACAGGGGCGTTTGTCCCCAACTTCCCCAAATCATTTTACTGCGGAGGAATATCACGGAAGTTGAACTTTAGCACGGCTTCAGAAAAGTTGGAATTAACCGTGAACGGACTACTTTTGATGACAATTTCATTGTAATTAATATTTGTATGTGTCATTCTGAGAAACAATTAAATAGATCGATAGCGTTTACCAGTTAAATTATTTCATTGCTGTAGAAAGGTAATTGCACTTTCCCGCTTGCCGGGAGCCGATTTACGTCGTGTAAACAACAAGAGTGGTGGAAGTTATCATCGCACCAAGTGTAAAGGTCAACCTAATCTATAGTCTGTTCACGGTAAAGTGAGCACTTTTGATGCCCTAGTTATTTTTTCCTATCGGCAATTGTTATCCTTCCACTACTTAATTAAATAAATATTGCGGTGTAAGTAATAAACACAGTGTGTATACTTCACCGGGTACTAAAAAGTTAACGTCTAACGCTACAATCAAATATACTTATTATCTATTATTCCAAATGAGAGGGCTTCAAATAGTGCTCACTTTACCGTATTCCCGATAAGTGTAAAAGTTAATGATAATCGCGTCCCTTGGTAGCAACATGATGACTGTTACTGACAAAGTTCCCGGTGGAACCGGCGCTTTCCTCACCAAACCTCCCCTTCTTGTGACCGATACCTATTAAAAGGCTATACCAGGAGCGCTGACTTTCTACTGTACTTTATCTTCCGCAAACAAAAGCTATATCGGCTCTTTTGTTTCGCAGGGCGCCACCGGGAACTTTGAATTTTGAGTCCGTCATACTGGTCCGAAAAGAATTTAAAAACACAAAAGCTAAATACTTACACAACACATATATACTTTACCACGATCGCGCTTGTCCTTCTGTCACGGGTAAAATTTAAGTATGACGGCATACCTTATCACATTCTCGGCCCAGTGCACCCGGGCAGTTGTTGGACTTAGATTTGGGAAACATGTGGTATCCAGGATTGAGACTGTTACTGACAGGTAAGGATAGCGTAACCGAAATGTAGGAGGAAGGACTGGAACACGAGACCCTCCTAGTTGGCGAGTAGGCCACGCCCAACGAAGGCCGCTGCAAAAGGTCCCGTGGGATTGACCTGTCGCGCTCCGCTCCCGAGAGGCCTTGTAACACTAAGTGCGCGCTCGTTCATGGTTGCCGCGGCCATGATATGTCACTCTTTAAATGGCCTGCTTCGTAGAGACAAACGGCTCTTTAAAGTGCGATACCCATCATTCATATCTGTGTAGACTTCACACAGTTAATTGAGTACTTTCGAAACCACCCTTTGGAAAATGTCACTGCCCATACCAGCATATGCTTTAACGGGCGCACTGACTAACATGCGCCCATAAACGTTGGCAACGACGGAGGAAAAGTACTTCCACGTCTTAACGTTGAATTAAAAGTGCTGGCTAAACATTTGCGAATACTGACATTATTTCCTCTTTTTTTAAACTCTTATAGAGAGAGGAGCTATTGAACGGAAAATTAACTTTAAATGTAACCAGGCTAAAAATATACACGAATGAAGGCTCCCGCCTACATGTGGAGCTGTTTTTGATATCTGTGGGTGTGGGTGGTAGAGAAATGTATTTATTTACACATTCCACGTGCCATCGGAAATATAAATATAAATTACGTATTGATGACTGCAACATTTAATAATACTTTTACGACGAGTCCCTAATTTCTTCCAGAAATGGTTTCTATTAATAAGGATGACTAAACAATTATTACTTCGTGGCATTACATGTGGCCAAATAAGAAATGTAGCTTCTACACCTCACGTTTTATGATGTTTTGTATTTTGATTATAGTATTCCTAAACCCGACTCACTACTTGTAGTTTACTAATAGTTTTAATGGTAAACTTTTTATGCGTATAAACCAGAATGATTGTCTGTTATAGTTGGGAATTTCTGTATTCGAATTTCACTTAGAGGATAGACGGTTGTGAGTTTTTCAATAAGTTATAATAGGTTTTTGGAGATTACTGTAGGTACACTCGACAGTTTTCATCCCAATAAATGCAACATCGTCTTTGACCATTAAAATGCAGTGTGAATTTCCACCATTAGTGAACTGAAGATTCAATGCTGAGAAAAATGTTTTGTTGAATCAAACAACGTTTTTTTGGCACAACCAAATGAATTGTTTGTGTAGGGGCATTAAAATATTTTGTTGTTGAAACCAAATTATTTTGTAGTTCTTATTCGGTTGCCCCAAACAATGATTTGGTTGGTGCAACTAAAGATTTGTTTGGCTCTGCATACTTTAAACTCAGAATTTGAAACTGGGCCGATATTCTAATCTAGCTCAACCAGGCGAGCGCGACGCCTTGACAACCTCAGCCAAAGTGATCACTTACGAAGTCAGAATGTTTTTAAATACTCGTACATACATACATTACAAATACTGGATAACGTGCGTAAATATACATTTCAAGCTTTACAGCTTAAATTTTTAGTTTCCTGTTAAACTTGTTTTGTTAATATGTTTCTGCCATTTTTAAGCAATAATAAATGCACCAACACGCTTTTAGTATCCTAATTGTCACAAAAAATAGAAACAATCTCTCGTGATGTATTTTCGAACTAAGACAATCAAATAAGTAACCAAACAAATGCAACCAAATATCTTGTTGACATTTTAATTTCGTTTGTCCCAACACAGCAGTTTTGTTAATTCAGTTTTGTATTTTGTTATATGAACAAAATTTTTATTTTTTTCCGTTTCGAGTTTTGTTTAAGCAAGAAAATTTTTTCTGTGTCAACGAAATATATTTTTGGCCCTATACAAACAAATATTTGATTGTCTGTTCTTTCAGTGCGGACACTATTCAAACTGTGTTAAGAAAGAGTGATTCATATCGTTCTTCGTCGATACGGAAGTATTATGTACTTTGCACTACTCTTTAGACGTTTCACCTCATACACTGTAAGATAACTTGAACAACACACGTATATTTACTGAAAACGTTTAACCACGTAACCACAAAAACTGGAGGAAGTATTTTTGTTTTATCTTACGTAGTAGGAACTAACTATTAAGTCGTTTAACACTTCCACGAGGATTACCCCGATTGAGAATTCCAAAGGTTTTTTTTATTACTTAAGTTAGACAGCAAAGCTGATTACGTTGACGTCAAAACACGAGAGAAATAAACTGGATACTATTAATTAACTTAAAAGTTAAAAATTCTGTCTTTTATATTGCTGATGAACTGGCAGAAAGATATACGTATAAGATGAATTTTCGTTGTATGGCAGAAAAGCATTATTTCCGGGTGTTATAAAAGTTGCTGCTTGGCTGTTGTTGACTTTGCGAGTTGGAGGTTACATAAATGGACTAAATATTCAGAACGACATTTTCTCCAAGGACGACAGCATACTACAAAAGCTCTAGAAAAAAGAGAACAAATTATTCAGTTGCCCCGGATACAGCCCGCAGAAAACACCAGACGTAATTTTCTGTTTTTGTCGTTTCTTTATCGAGTTCTGTTTTGACAGGAATAAATTTTATATTCAGCAAGGTTTTAAATGTATTCTAATAAAGTAAGTTTGTAGTCTTTCAAACCGTTTTCAATTTAAACTTTTACGATCCAGGAATCATGCGTGACAACTTTAAAATACGTATAAAATATTTGAGAGGAAAAAATTAGCATTTAAAATTCTAAATATGCTACCCACCGAAAAAATGCTATGTTATAAATGCATTTTGACTTTTTCTTCATCAACCCAATATGGAAACTAGCAATTGAATATGGCTTGGGATATTTGCAGCGAAATAAATTAGTTTTAAATCGGACTGGTGCTAATGCAAATTAAAAACAAGCGTCATCAGAGAAGAGCACATTAGGACAAATATACCCAATCATCAGCCAGAAAGCAATTTGTTTTGCATCATAACGTAGGGGTCTAACGACACTTTCTTCCAAGATGATGACAAAAGTGCGTATCTTCCTCTGAGGAATAAATACTTTCTTAAAAGTGACAATGTATTGCACAAGTTTCAGACTTCATGCCAAACCACAACAACAACAAGAGAGAGAGAGAGAGAGAGAGAGAGAGAGAGAAAAGAATTCGAGCACATAAACTATGCAACAACGAAAGGAAACCATTGCTATATACAAACGAGAACCAAACTCACAGCAATAATTTTTCTTCTCTTTCGCATGTGCTGGTGCACAAACGACTGATATGTGTGCGAAAACATTTACTTACATTATTGGATTCTTTTGTTCGCGAAAATCAACGTCAGCAGTATTTGAAGTGTAGGCTGTGGCAGCCTATTTAAAAGCAAGCAAGATATTTATTTCGTAAATTCGAACAAGGACACTAAACGCGAGGAGTGACCTGAAGTATTTAATCGGTACAAATTTACTTGTAAACTCCCCAGTCACTCGCTATGATTGTATATATTTTGGACCAATAAGTAGATAACAAACGCGAGTGTGTGTTTATGGGGACAGGTGTGGAATAAGGGCTTAACGTCTCGTTGACAGCGAGGTCGTAAGAGACGGAGAAAGTTGCTCAGAGGAGCAGGAAGTGGTAAGGTTTTTTTTTTGGCAGGGGGTGAGAGAGAAGAATCGGCCATGGCCTGGAGTGTTTTCGGGGAACCATGGGAAGCGGAAATAAGGATGGCTAGACAGGGATTAGAACCCGTGTTTTCGATGGAGGGTGCAAGAGAAGCCACACTCGGGAGGGGGTGCCAGTATACAGCCCTATACCTAGTGTTGTTCAAAAACTTTTTCCATGGAATTACGGAAAATACTAGCAACAATAAGTGTTATTTTTTATAGCTAAAGCTTTGGTTTCAAAATACTTTCACTTTCGTTATGAAAATACTATGCAAAGCATAAACAATTAAATTAAAAAATAAAATAATATTTATGTTACTAACAGAGTTTGGAACACGATCAGAAGAGCTTAGCTCTCTTCCCGGACTCAGTAAGAAAAAATTGTTATTGCAGTTTACAAACAGAATATATATATATATTTATCTATAGCACTTTTCCTTAGTTGCTGTTTCTGAAGTTCTGCAGTCTGTTATAAGCACTTTGTGAGAAACATTTTGTAAAATTAGTTCTGTATTTCGCTATCAAAAATCTTGACTATACTAAAGGCACATTTCTATAAAAGTCTCCATTAATTTACCGGGATTTTTAAAAGTGTAGGCACACGTCGTCTATGAAGAGTGACATGGATGGACACCTAATAAGAAATCGTGAAATGCAAAGCGGGGAAGAGAAGGAAGTTCGCCGAGAAAACCCACCGACTGGTAATATATAGGGCTACCTGTGTTTTTTTTTTTGCAAAAACATTTACGCGGAGGTTAGGCTTTAATATCCAACGTGCAGACTTGCAGCCTTCTTTTGACTACTTGCCGCCTGTCTTTGTGTAAAGGCTGACTGCTACATTAATGTACCAATCAGAATTAAGTTTCTCCGATTCGCGGGCAGACATAAAAGATGTGTAACAATTGAAATTATCCAACCACGAAAGTGGTTCTGGACTAAAGTGTTATGGAACACAACCTGCGTTGAAATATTTCCGCGAAAAACAGGTGCTCCTAGTAATGTAGCATTTTAAGAACTTTATGTCCGTTCCCTTAACAGCTATCCACTGTACAGGTAACTTTTAGTTTTCTTTTTGATTCAGAGATCTCGAACGTTGTAGGAGCTGAAATAAGAGATAGGAGCTCTCTAACCTGGAGATATTTTCAGCTTTTGAAGCTCAGAAATCCTGTAGCGATAAGGGTTACACTGCCACGCGCCTCAAGTGTGTCTTCGCCGCTAAACACGGGGTTCTGAAATGGCATGCAGTGTTCTCGTCGTGTGCCACTACCTATGTGACTTTAAGCAGTGACTCTATCATTTTATTGGTGGAAAGTCTGTTGCAAAGTTTAATTCAGTGTCACATACTAGTTTCGCAGGATTTCACATCGAATGTTTAATGCTATACAAGTCTACAAATATTGTTTTTGGTCATGTTGAAGAGCTTCAAAATAATGTTTGTAATAAGCGTTAATCGCGGAAAGTTGTGTTCCACCGTAGTCTGAAGTGTTATTTATTTTCGTGTTGAAACAGATTATGCACAGGTTAAATACGTAGTTTGATGTAAAAACGTGTATTACGTACACACACTACACCCCAGTTCACTGACCAGGCGGACGGGCACATTAAAGTTTGCTGAAATAAAAACTAAAAACCGAGCCAAGCTATTATATGGTAATTGATTTTAAATTCCTACCATGGCTCAGACTCAATGTGTGATTAATAATTATGCATTTCACACTTAAAGGAACCTGGAATATCATACATACCATCCTTAAAGTTAAACTAGTAAGTTTTCTTCAGTTCTGCAAGCAAATGAGATCAGTAAGATTACAAGTCGACTTAAAGGCTTATTTTACATAGTACGACACTATTCCTGCCATAAACCGTTGTTACTGGGGGTGCAACTTTAAACCTCTCAGTGTTGTTTTGTTGTTGGTACCGTTTAATGAAAATGTATCACCTGGGATAGATAATATTATAAATTTAAAATAAATAAGTACAGTTCGCTAGTATTTTGCTAAATTATACAAATACGAAAACAAATCGAGTACTTTAAAGCTAACCCAGCAGGTACAAAATAACCCCGATTGACTGTAGCGCCTACGCGTTAAATTCAATTTAAATTTATTATGTCCATATTTAGTGGTTTATTCCATTTAATGTTCAGATTAATTTATGGGCTTAATTACATGTGCCATAATAAAACGAACTTTCGGTCTAACTTGTAGTTTTAAATATATATTGGTGACTTACGGAGAGGAGTATACGAGAACTTCTTTTGGCCCATTGTAGGCCTACGAAGCATCGGCACACCAGTACCGCTCAATAATATTACGCAATGAAAAGCTACGGCAATATCGGCTTTGGTTCCTGACCGTTTACAGTACCGACGGTAATTTTACTTGTTCTGCAACATTTTTTAAAATAAGTTTTATTTTTACCGACATTATCTAACCTGTGGATCTCGCTTAGGAAGGGGAAGTAAAGAAAGAAAACATTTACAGGTGTCCTATAGAATTTTAAAAGTTTAATGTAACAGGGATTTATGAAGTACGGTACAGTGTATATATAAACCCTTATTTCTGCCGTCTTGCTTTAAACAGCTTCTATCTCGAAAGAACAAGATCTTGTATCCGGATGATAGTAATGCTGAAAGTTACGATTTTGTTCCAGTCATCGGGTTGTAAAATGCAATCATTGGGAGAAAGTAATTGAATTTTGTAGGTTTTACATGACAGTTTTTTTTCCCCCTCTTTATGTGGAGACCTCTTAGTCACGACGTTGGTTTTAGGAACAGCCTTTTATAAATATTCCCCTAAATATCTGTTGCCGCCAGGTTGTTTTCTCACTTCTGCTCGTTTCATTCGCGTAGAGCAGACTGGTATTTGTGTTGGATATGACGGTACCTAGGTCGGCTGGGCTAAGTTCCCCGCCTCCCCTTCCACAAGCATCTTCGCCATTCGACCTTTCTTTTCGGCAAACACGCACGCATGCGCGTGTGCAATTCGTGTTCCAGTGACGGCTGCCAGCATTCCTCGCATGAAGTGCGGGGGGAAGGGGGAACCTTGAGCAACGGCGCGGGCATTGTTGCTAATTATTGGCCCCAGCGGTATTGTGCAAGGTGGCTCAACTCCGTCCCCCCTCGCCGTACGAAAAAGTGTCTC
>NQII01000467.1:159444-252714 GCA_002778355.1 Clitarchus hookeri | reverse complement strand
AAAAAAAAAAGTACAACATCTTAAAATAGAGTATTATTTATTTAACCTACTATTTTTTTTCCATATATATTTTTGTTGCTTCTGGCAACATCTAACAAATATTTATTAAGTTTCTTGCAAAAGTGCCGCAGAAATGTTAGATACATCATATTTAAATATATAAATAATTAATTTTTCCCACAAGCTTTTGTACTTTTGCCTTCGTTTTGTTTGCTTTGTATGATCCGATTCCAGTAATCGTTTAGGTGTACTTAGAGATATACAGTTATCTGCATCCATAACTGAAGAATTATCACACACAATTTATACGTACANCTGAAGAATTATCACACACAATTTATACGTACAACACTACACACCAAGCAAAAACGGAAAACAATAATTTGAACTTCGAAATGTTCCAAAATCAACAGCAACACAAGTTACACACACAAGTGGACAAGTTCACATGATAATGTTATTTGACATTGACATTTTAGGTTACTTTCAAAAGCGACAGTGCTGCTTTGCATTTAATTTTATCGACGCGATGCGTTCTGTTCCACGCAATTTTCGCTTTACCTTTTTATTTTTTTTTCGTAAACAATTAAATAAAACCTTCAAACGTCGAAATAGATAAAATAAAGTATTTTCACGTACTTTATTGTCCTCATAAAGTATAAAGTACGTTTAACCGAAATAGAGTACAATACTTTATTATAAAGTACGGGTGGCAACCCTATTTGTACAGCTTGTTGAAGCTACAATACCAACGTTTGCCCACCGGTGAATGAAACACATCAATGTTCCAGCTAAACTAGTGTAAACCAGTATTCCAACTTGAAAACTTCTAACACAGCCAGGTCATTTGTGTTAGTAATTATTAGAGACCCTGAAATTTCGCGGATTCATTTGACAACAAGGTAGACTCCACAATACTTTCTCTACGTGACACGCGCCTAGCTGTTCATTGGCTGATGCTCGAAATTTATATCAGACCAGGTGACTCATAAAAAGGTCATCTTATTCTTGCTGGTTAGATATTGGCTTAAAAATGTCGAGGGCGTGGCTAATAAATTGCGATCCAGTTCAGAAATTAACTAAATGTATGCGCGTTCGAAGTCACGCTTGTCTTCAAGTGAATTCACGAAATTTCCGGGTCTCTAGTAATCATCGTCTATGCTGAAATGCACCGACTTCTGGGTGAAATTATGGAATGAAAATACATACTGTTTGCACGGAATACTACGCCAGACTTGACGAATGTCTTATTGCAATTCGCATACTCTCTCATTCCCAGCGAACATTCTTCATGTGCAACCAAATTACAGGTAGTGCAAAACGTTTTTTAGGTTTATGTTTTCAAGCTGTGCACACTAAACAACGATATTTTTGAAACAATTCTTATCTTCCAAATGATTAACTGTTGAAGTTAAAATTATATATATATGATACATATATAAATTGTTTCAAACGTTTCTATTCCTTTGGGAAAAAAATACACTAATTTAACCCAGAAATGTAAAATAACCACAAATGTTTTATACATAAGCATGCATTAATACTTGAAATTCGGGGCATTGCCCGCACATTGGCAATACTGCAGAACGCGTTGACGCCCCACGCGTATCGGGGTTAGAAAAATGATGGTGTAGAGGGGAAACGGGGAACCAATGGGGAGGGGAAGAAGAAAAATCGGTGTCGGGACGACCACGAGGCAAGAATTAGGTAACGCGCCTGACTGACGAGTCAACCTCCCCTTCCCCTCTCTAGAACAACCTTCAACAACAACCCTAGTTACCCCAGAAAAAAACGTTCTGGGAGGAAAACAGCTGTTGAGAGAGGATTTGGTCAGGGACTGGGAGGAGCAAGTAATTTGGCCTAAAAATTATTTAAAGAGTGAAAAGAGAAGACATGAGAGTAGATGGAAGCATTGTGGTCAGGGGCTTTAAAAGAGTCCGGACGGGTTTATAGAAAATTGCTTCATTTTATTAGTTAACCAATTCAGACCCTGTGTACAAAATTTTGTGCATTAAGCATCTGTAGGCACTTTTTGGTCTGTACTGCTCAATGACCATGAATATTTGTTGGTGTTATTCTGAGTTACAATTTATTAACAGTAAAATTATTTCATTGCTGTACAAAGGCAGTTGCATATATATATATATATATATATATATATATATATAAATATAAATATAAATATATATATATATATATATATATAAATAAAAAGCCGGAGTTGCTGTCAAACATTAATGCGCACAGAAAAAAAATTTCAAAACGGTTTTCTATACAGAAGTCATATTTCTAAATAAACAATAACAGAAGTGAAATTTTTTGTTTTAAGTCCAGGACGGTTTACCCGTATTTCCGCCTTAAAATAACACACGTGCCGTAAGGCAACCACATGCTTGGCACTTAAAATACATTCGTGTTTGAACTGCATAATTTTGTAAAAAAAAAAAAAAAAAAAAAAAAAAAAAACATTCGAAGCATTCCAGATATGTTCATCTATAAGAAACACGCAATTTTCTCACGGCATGTAAATAAAACGTAACAGACGGTACTATGTTACAAGTACTATTTTTGAAGTTCTCCTACGTACACAAAATCCACTTTGTAGTACTGATATATGTTTTTTTTTAATGAGACAACGAGTTTCGAACTTTAAATTAGAATCAATAGAAAAACACTGATTCGCAGTGAAATGCAACGACTCTAATAAGTGCAAATGGCTCTACCTAGAATCGGTGGAAAACAACTGACTGCTTCAGTGAATATATTTCAGTGGTTGAAGAAGGGACTGCTAACTACGTGCAGCGAAAATTAAATACTGTTTTTATTGAAGCCAAATCAATAAGACATATAAAAGTATTTTGGATAGTCACTATTTATATTGCGAAATTAAATGTAACGTTAAAAAAGTAAAAAAAAAATTAAAAGGTCTAGGATTTAACGAACAGAAATTGCCTCAAAACAGTCATGGAATACGCCCGTTACCTTACTAATCCAGCCACTAAGCCAACGTTGATTAGTATGGGAACAATGTATGTATTATTCATATTATCCAACATATGCAGCTATAAATTTAATGTAATTTCTTTTCTTTGTTAGTGTAATTAGTATCTACACAATTGTTAAAAAAAAAATATTACGTATCAGTGCTTTCACTTCGCCACATTTAATGGAGCTTAAACCTTCAAACCGATCGCTATGGTGATGACGCGAAAGCGAAATGAAAAACGTAAAAACGAAATGAAAGACTGAACGTCTACGTTGCCTCGTAAAATGGTATTATAAAAGATGAAAATTGCATTAAAAGTTGTTTTATTAGTTTATGCCTTGTTATTTAATTTGATACATACACGTTGTTTAAGTGATCCATCAGTTAGAAAACAAATAATTGAAAAATAGTAAATGAAATGGTTGATAAAACAGTGGTAAATGTCACTAAATCTATAAAAGAAGAAAAACTGGTATTTTTAAAACTGATTCATCAGTTAAATTGACTGAAGGGGTTGTTGAATAAACAAGGTGCTATTAACTGATTTAAACAGTGAAATTCTCAATGATTCAGATTTAGGGTGCATGGCAAAATGAGAAAGAAGAATGCACTGAACTCTGCCACAGACTTACCACCGACAAAACGCGAGCAGAGTCACTTAAAGTTCCATAACTGGTAAGTAGGGCTGAAATCATCGTCAACCACGAGGTCATTACACAGTTTAAAAATGTGTTTAGAGAAAATAACGTAATACTGAATCCGCCACAGCCTGCATCTAGGAACCAGTTGAGTGTGACTTCGGGAAACCATGGAACATGTAGATGAGTTGGGATATTTGGGCTGCTCTTAACAACGAGGTATTGAAAGCCGATGAGGGTGAAACGAGGTGAGAATGGAGCAGCGCCGGAATGCAAGGGCGGGGGAAATGGGAGATCCCCGAGAAAAACCGTCGACAGTTGCGTCGTCCGGCACGATTCCCACTTGCGAAGGAAACATGGAAATCAGGATGGCGAAAAGCAGGAATAGAAATAACCTGGCTGATCCTGAATACGAATCCACATCTCTAGGTTAGTCTCAGTTTTATATGCTACACGACAAACATGCGGCACACCCGGGGCATATTCACATTGGTATTGGGCGGTGGAGGAGGGGCGTGAAAGCTAAGTGGGTTGCATAACCCTCTCTGGAAACGTCGTTGACAGTAACGTTTTAATTCAATGTCATCACTGAAATGGCACGCATATACACATTCTTGAATGCCCGTGTAAAAATTATCTAGAATAGCAATAATAATATCAGCCCACGTAAATTTTATGTCATTCAAAAAAACGCTTGTAAACGAGGCTATGTGCTTAAATGATCAGAGTCGATATTGAAAATTATGATATATTTCCCCACTCCCACAAGTGAAAGAAACATTCTTTTTGCACGTCGGGACTCGCCAGATCAGTGTATCCGTGCCTTATGAGAGGAAGGGACACAACATAAGCACAGAGTAGATAAGTACAAACAGACGAAATGGCGTTGTGGATCCTTTGATGTAACTGTATACGAGCTTTGATAGACTGTGCGAGGCTCTTGGAACGGGACTGCTGTCTGATTGGCTGCTTCATGATACGAAAGGTTTCCTATTAGCTTGGCTGCCAGCTGGCGAATAGGTTACAAGGCGCTGTTTGGCCAATGGCGTTTCAATATTTGACTGGCCAGTGACATCGTTTTGCTGATATGTGTGGCTGTATTTTGAGGTAAAAGCGGCTGTTTCACCTCTATATTCGTTAGTACTCTATGATTATAGACAGGAAAAACTCTCGGATTCATTTTGGTACAGAATAGACTTCAAAAATGTGTTATATTGCACTTACGTTTCTTTTGTAACAAATTGCGGTTTATAAGATTCGCTCAGGACGACTATTTAAGTCAACAACAAAACTACTAGTACACTAGACACTAAACTAAAGATAACCGAAATCGTTATAAATTCGACAGTATTTACGCTAACGTTGCCTTTAAAATTCCGTACCTTCTGTGACTCGTTACACAAACTTCCAGATATTAGAAGACAAAAGCCAAAAAGCCAAAGCTTCCGCAACAGAAATAAAAATTTTAAAAATCCTTTGTGAAAATCTGCACTCATTACAGAGACGGGATTTCTTTTGCCTGGGAGCTGCCTCATTAGCAATAATTACGTCCTTCGTTAAGCTGAGGATATCTACACAGAAAGAGTGTATTCGACTCTGTTCTCGCCATTTTCTAGTTGAAAATGGTCTTTCATATAACATCTTGGAATCAGAAGTAAAGCTGATGTTACAAATGTAATTTTCTCGAAGAGGCTTCACGAAAATTTCGTCTGGCCTCTGAAAATGTTACACGATAAAGCTTTTAAATTAACGGTTTTTATTTTCTATCTGCATTGAAGATCATGCGACCATAAATATGTTGACGTTGTTTCGGATTTTTTTATGAATTTTAGTTTTATAAGAAAAATTTCTTTAACGCGTTCAGGGCTGTGTTGGCAATAACTAAAACGTATTGGGCGTTAAAGAAAAGCATTTAATTAATTTCAACAAAAAAAAAAAATTATAGAAAACAAACGTTTTTGAAATTAATAAAATTATTACATTTAAAATTTTGCTCACTCCTTTCGTGTCTCTCACAAATTTAGAAATATTTTATGTTCACAATTTTAACTTTTAATATTGACCAGAGACGTGATTGCCAACTGCAGGCGAACAATGGATAACATTTAGAGGAAAAATATATTCATGCCACATTGAAAAATATTTGAAACACTGAAGGAACGTCGTTAAGGTTCCCGAAATAATTTTGCTGCTATTTAAAAAGTTAATATTTTCATAATAACCTTGACAACAATGGATTTATATTCTTTAGGTTAATTTACATTTCAATTGGCTTATCAATTTATAAAATCTTATTAAACACGAAATATGTTCAAAGACCCACTAGAAAACCTGGTTAAAAATCTATCCGTAATTAAAGAATATTTTCAGCTTTATTTTCTATAGCTAAGAAACGGTATGACAATACGAACTTATTAGACCAAAAGTATAAGTTTCATTAGCATTCCTTTTCTTTTAACTATGCGATTTAAGTACAAACACCTTCGAAATAATATAGGTGGTTTTTACATACAATAATTGTAACTTGTACTTCTCAATCCTTTCCTTTGTTTTAAATATTTTTATACAGCAAATATTTTCAAACAAAACCAAAAATTTGCAAACTAAATAATAAAATTTAATTTTCATTTAATTACAATTATATTAAAATATAAATATTACAATCTACAAAATACAGCTTTCTATCCCTACTATATTTTTTATCGGGCGCAATTTTTATGTTACGCACAATTACAATGTACGTCCTTAATTCTGCGTTAGTGTTATTTAAATCATTTAAACTTGACTCACTAATTGAAAAGACACCATCGAAATGTCCCCTACCATACATCTAGATCATACAAATATCCGTCACTCACAAGACTCACTTTCCTACAGTCCAGCCAGTAAGTACCAGTCTCTCGGCACTCAGAGCCATTCAAGACTCCTCCCCGACACAGAGACATTCCGCGGCTTCTATAGCTGAGATGACCTGGCCCAGAACGATTTTCGTACCTCAAGTCGCGCCACTGGTGGTGATGTGGAGAAAATTCGGACCATTTCTCCCAAGTCACTCGTGCGCCCTAGGCGGGAGTGGCGTCAGTTCCATTAGCGATAACAAGACAGAACCGGCGGGAAACCTACCCCTTTGCAAGGAAACTTTTACATTTTGTTGAGACAGCCAACCCAAGGGCGAGAATGCTGGAGGGTAGTTAAAGGAGCGGAGGCGAAGCGACCGCGGGTAACGGTACAAAACTCGGCAGTAAACGTACGAAATGCTGCTTGTTTGTGAAGTCAAATTGTTACAAACCAAATTGTAATACAAATTTTTGTTGAACAGTTACTTGCAAATTCGTAGATTGCTAAAAGTAGCGTATTGCTAAATAGTGTTTATGAAATATTTCACACACGCTCTCACATGCACATATACATACAGTCGGTTCACGACTGGAAGAAACTTTTGAAAATCAACCTTTGAAAAAACACCCTAGCCGTTAGCTACATGCATATAACATTACAAACAGCGGCGAACGCGGATACAGTTATGCTGTTAGGTTGCCAGCACAAAGAGAGGAAATATTTCCAAAGTTTTAACATAATTGTTTATTTATCGCTTACAAATGGGTTTTGAAAAGACTTGATCTTATTATGCCAATTATTAACGACGTGATGCTAACTTACTTAGATTTCAACGTTTCTTGCATAGTCACATGATCACGCTCAAGGTGAAAGTAGCGCGGACATTTGCTTACAAACCTTCGTTCCGTGTGTTGTTGACACATGAGCCAGAGAATTTGTGCGATTATCTTGTTTAACCTAAAATAATTCATTTATTGTTTTTTTTTTACTAATATCCGGTCTTTATTATTTATCATTTTACTCCTTTCGTATCTGAGACCTGTATAAGAAATTACTCTTGATGCGTTCTCACATGTTTATTATTTTTAAAATTTATTTCAGGTTTGCTTAAAATTTTATTTACTGTATTTTACGTTTTATGTTGCGGTAGTTTTTGTGTGCAGTCATGAGTTCTAGCAAGGTGAATAAAAGAGAAGTCACCAATCATCAATGCCAACAGGACATCATTAACCTCACCGAATCGTTGTATTCCCTAATTAGGCGATCAGAAATGAAACCCTGCAACGTCGCGGAAAGAGCAGCAGAAATGATGAAACTCTCCAGATCCACAGTGCTAAGGTATGTTAAAATATATGTAGTATTAACCATTGCGTTTGCAAGTTGTGTGTGTTAAGGTCAATTATGTTGGCCTACGAAATGTGTTTACAAGAATATAAATAAAATTTGTTAATAACTTGATAACGTCGTCGAACGTTGTCACCGTGTCCTTTTAAAGTTTTATTTGGGTAATTATTAAGTTTAGGGGATTTTCTGTAAAAATAACAATAGGTCATGGAAAATGGTATATTTNTAAAGTTTTATTTGGGTAATTATTAAGTTTAGGGGATTTTCTGTAAAAATAACAATAAGTCATGGAAAATGGTATATTTACACTCTACTAATTATGCAGAACACGAATATACGAGGGGCATTAAAGTCCGACTAATTTCGTAACATGTGCCCACCTAACATAACAGATCCTAACCCCACGATGGGTGAATCACTATTTTACTTTTTTAAAACTAACCTAGTTTTGTTGAGTTTTACACTAAACNCGTTGTCACCGTGTCCTTTTAAAGTTTTATTTGGGTAATTATTAAGTTTAGGGGATTTTCTGTAAAAATAACAATAGGTCATGGAAAATGGTATATTTACACTCTACTAATTATGCAGAACACGAATATACGAGGGGCATTAAAGTCCGACTAATTTCGTAACATGTGCCCACCTAACATAACAGAACCTAACCCCACGATGGGTGAATCACTATTTTACTTTTTTAAAACTAACCTAGTTTTGTTGAGTTTTACACTAAACTAGGATTTTTGGATTTTACACTAACCTAGGATTGTAGGGTTATATAGACTCAAATATGAGTGTATGAATCACCTAACCAAAAGGTGGTATTACAATGTGTAATAAAAAAAAAACTACTTTGTGTTGGAATTTGTGTACCTCTCCGAGGGATTTTTCATAAACAACCCAATATATACAGTGGAAATTTATTATAAAGACAACTGATAATGGAAAGGGAAATTGCTTCTATAGTGAGTTTGTAATAGCCAATTAATTTTATATAGGTTTTGGAGAAATGGTGCATTTTAAGATTCTGAAAAAACTGCTTGTTTTGTATTTAGAAGTTACATTGAGGCATTAATTGCCATTGCTATAAATCACTAAATAGATTACAGTCGATATAACTGGAACTTCCCCTACTATTAAGCATATCTGTATCAGTTCACTAAACACGAGAGGACATCGTAATCGATCAAATCGCAGTCATAATCATTTAAGAAAACAATTGTGATTTAGTGCATTTCCCCAACACCGCTGTTCTACAGACATTGTCTTTTAGTTATTGTAAATTATCAGTGTCATATTTTTCACTTTCAGTGCTACATAGCCAAACCTATTTTAATAATTTAAAAAGGACCATAATTCAGTTTTTGGATCAACTACAGTTACTGATACCAAAAACGTACAAGGGCAATGGACAATACTCCATATCACAGCACACAGGTGTAAGTTCCAACTTTTGTTTTTGAATAAATAAAATGTTTATATTGTTTGTGACATGTAAGATTCTGTGCTAGTCAACAAAGGTATCACGAAAACAGTTACATGTAATAAGATAAAAAGTTTAATAATGTCTAGCACAGTAGTTATATACATTCTTATCACATTCACATTATAGAAGTCTCCAATCATACATTTGGTATCCAAGAAATACTATGCAACCAACTAACTATTAAAAGTTTATGTTTTGGAAAGAATTCTGCTTAATTCAAACATTCTATACAACAGACATACTGTTGCAACATTCAAGTGTAATACAATTTAATTTGTTGTATCGTGTGGTGATTTCAGCTGGAGAAGTTCCCCAACAGTAGCTGGAGGAAGGATGCCATCATCAATTGGCTGCAGGAGCACAACATTCCGTTTGCTGTATCCTTTTTTGCAAAATCTTATGTGTAGTGTTAAATTGTAGGGTAATGTTGTTGAGCATTGCTTTGTAGCATTATATGTAAAGTAGCAGTCTACATCAGAGAGCAGCTATTGAGGCATGTCATTTTTTTGAATAATTGGTTTCTAATTTTTGGAGTGGAGATGGATATATTTATTTATTTATTTATTTATTTATATTTTCTGCTTTGTTGAGTTGTTTACGTACTTTTTTGTTTTGATCTACGGCAATTCTGTAGCAAAAGGAATCACTACAATCCATAAGTTATTACCGGTACTTCTAACTAACTAATAAATAAATAAACAGTATTTATAAGTACTGACGCTTATGCCTTTAGGATGTTTTAACTTAATGAAAAATGGAGATGTTAGGACACACCATTGCCACCTTCTTTAATTATTGTAAACAACCGTTCTCTCTAATATTTGGTTTACTGGAGCCACATTTTTTAGTTATGTTTAATTTGTTATTGTCATTTCTTTACAAAATCTGTGGAGCACTTATTTTGTTCCTCCTCTATGCATTTGCTTAGCAACATGTTTCCATTTAATTGTCTGAATATTAGACATTAGTGAAACCAATGTCTTTTCGTATTAGTTTTAAGAATCTAAAAACAAACCTTTTTATAAATAAGATAACAACAGAGGTTAACAGCATTAAATACGGGCCCGGAGCCCAAACTAAAACATAAACACAGCGGGCTACCACTGGCTCAATTATTTGAACAAAGTTAGTTGGGTTGCATTTTTGTTTCAAACTCACTATAAGTGTTATGGGAACTTTGGTTCCTGACCTCGTGATAGCACTGCCATCCGGGGGCTTATGAGAGATTGGCGGTTCCATGTTTATGTTGTTGAATGGACTCCTTGAATGTTGACGCATTTCAATGCAAAGTATTGTGCCACATCTATAATATGTAATCAAAGTTAAAGTTTTTCTCACCCACCCAACCCCCAAGTCAAAATCAAACCTGCAAACACACACACACACACAAACACGAAACATCATATTTTTAATACTCGCATTTTGGGTTTATAGAATGAAATGTTTTTCGCTTGCATCGCAAATTCTTTTGTGTGAAATTCTCGAGATTAAAAACTTTATGCTTGTGGAATTAGGTAATTATTATATATGTACTGAAAATATTACCCATGCACGTACATCGAACACATGTACACACACACACAGTGAAATGTAAACATTGCATGCAAACATTGCCATGTGACTGCCACGTGGCAGTCACATGGCAATGTTTTTTTACCTTCGGCGGAAGGATACGAAATGGGCTTGAAAGTAGAACTTTTGCAGGGCTTCAAGANTATGGCAATGTTTTTTTACCTTCGGCGGAAGGATACGAAATGGGCTTGAAAGTAGAACTTTTGCAGGGCTTCAAGAAAGTCTCTTCCAGTCGTGAACTGACTAAACACTCACACACACGTAGATACACACGCAAGCATATATATATAGTTAACCTATTTATTTGCATTGCTCAGTAAAGCTATCACAGTTACATGATTACTATAGTTATTTTAGGTATGTGGTTTATGTACATTGTCAATGCACTACAATTTCGTGTTCATAACACAACAGCACGTTAGCATCCGTAGGACATACCAGATAAGTGGATATCCAGTGATACACGTGAAACTAATAAAGATTTCACGACAGCTAGTGTATTACCTTGATTACACTAGGCCACCTGAGTTATACAGGCTGGTGGCTAGTAGGTTATTTAGTTAAATAACTTTGGTGCAGACTAAGGGCACCTGTGGTTGTTGCGTCAGGGGTAAACAAATAGTCGTATTCTCCGTTATTTAACACACCAGTATTTTATTTGTCTGAAGGTAACATAGGTATTTACACACACTGGCGANTATTTAACACACCAGTATTTTATTTGTCTGAAGGTAACATAGGTATTTACACACACTGGCGAGACTGAGCCCCCCATACAAGTCGTAGGCCTGATAGGCTGGTGGGCTGAATACTATGCGTCGGGGAAGGTTGTTGAAGGGTGACGTTTCTCTACTTATCTGTGACTGCGGCGTTTGGTGAGTTGTCTTCGTTGGTAGCTGAGGCATGGTGAGTTGGGTGGCCCTTTTTCGGGCCCTCGGACTGGCTCTTATTGGCATGCTGTACTCAGCTGGCTTCTTCCTGCGGCTTTGACTGACTCTCTCTCGGAAGTCTGGGATTGGTATCCCGGGACTTGTAGTTTCTCTGCGACCTCGACTGGCGTTATTAGTAGGAAAGCTCATCTCCTTGTCTGCGTCGACATCCGCAACTATCCGGCTCGCGTTTCCGACTACCGCACCTCGGGAACTGCCACTACGTTTTCGGAAATGAAGTCATAAGTTCTCGGCACTTCTACTTGGTTTGTTTCGGGAATTTACACATGAAGTTTCGGCTGTTCTTGGGTTCTCTCCCCGGCGACGTCACTATTGACTTACTGACTGACTGCCTGCTTGATTCTTCGCCATCCGGCGCACAACTACGCCTTCTCGAAGAATGGCGCCTCTCGGTATGGGGCTGCCAATTGTCTCCGGGAATTTACTCATATTCTCGGCACTGTTCTCGTCACACGACTGATTACTCCCGTGTCTGCTTCGCCTCCCGTTTTGGCGGAACACATAACTCGTTTCGCGGCTGTACCGTCGAACAACTCCCGCCTCGGCTGGCGATAATTGACTCGGCCGGGATCCGAACTTCGACCTAGTGATATTACCGCCTCTCGCACTAACTGCCTTCTCCGCCTCACATCGTGGCTGCCGAACAACTCCTCCCCGTCTCGACTGAACAACTGATTGTCAACAACTGATCCCGAACAACTGACCTGGTGCCTCGTTTCTCTCGTGAATTTAACCCGTCTCCCCCTATATTCAAGTTAGCTGTCAGCATTTTCTCGATAGAGAAATCTGTGTACCTCGCGCGTTTTTTGTGTAGGATTTAGTGTCTCGTCAGCTGCTTGTGCGTTTCAACTGTGGTGGAGGGAGGGTGTGGTAGGACGTTTTGGGGATTCCTGGGAGCTGTGTATGCGTTAATTCTTGGCGGAGGTTCCCCTGTTTCCTTCGTAGAGGGCTGCATATCAGCTATTTCTTGGGACTTACCTTCTTTCATCTCGACTTCGGTTCTTCTCCGAGTGTTCTTATACGTCGGGACATCCCCGACGGTGTTTCCCCGGATGTTTCTTTGTCAGCTGCCTGCCCTTGCTAACTATAGCAGGGTGTGAAAACAGTGCAATGCCTATCCCATGTACCAGTCACACATCAACTAAATGAGCGCGTGAAGTGCTCTGAGTTTGTGAAAATACATATTGTTGTACCAAATGTACGCTATGATACGAGTACTGTATGATATTGGGTTTTTTAAATATAATTTTTGCATAATATTTCACCTCGTTCCATTTTTACCTAACCTTCATGCTAAATCTCACATATATGCACACAATCAAACTTTATAGTCAAGTGTTAACAATTTACACTTAATAGTAAAACAAAAATGAATATCTTTAATACTGAAAGTGATTGCTGAAAGGGTGGCCTATAGAAAACCACAGAAAGAAAAGAATTACAGTGGGTTAATAACGTCATCTCACGCTACGGCAAATTTGATTACATAATTTTACCTTCTCTCATGATATTTCACACTAAATTTAAATATTCCCAGTCGGGCTGTAAGCGAAGTACTTAATAGTCGGAGGTGATGGTTTAGTGTCATTTAGTACACTCTAAAAAATATTTGGTGAACTATCTAAACTGAATTGGAAGTTTTAACCCATGAATCGTATGGAAATAATACTTCACATCTGGCTACATATATGGAATGTTTAGCGTCGCTAATTTTCAAAGTTGGGAGGTTTCCTTCGAATTGTACTGTGTCCTGAGCAAATGAAACGCTAGCATGAATGTATGGGAAATAAATTTACCATTTGTGCTTTCTCACTCTACGTTTACACTACTATAGTAAATTTGCGAATAATTTCTTAGAGTGTAGTCATGTGATGAAAGCCGTATTGATGAAGGTGCATTGCGCGTAGAGTCTATGAGGAGGCATGTGATGCGCCTGCTCACGTCGTTCTTAGTGCTCTTGCGCTTATAGGTCTAAGACATGCAAAATACGCCCTTGTTTGGGATCTTTTTCATATATATATTTTTCTGCAGAATAGGCACAGTTGTGTAAAACGTTGTGTCTATACCGCATCAACGATTTGTGCTACCAATTGTGAGACTTCAATAAGAAAATCGACTTGGACGCTCGAGATACTTTATAATTGGCACGATATTACTGCAGTGTTTTCAAGTTCCCTTCGGCCTCACTAGAGTGAAAGTACAACATGTTAGCTAAATTCCAAAACCTAGGAAATAAACCTCTAACTGAAAAGTTTCCGACTTGGTGGGGTATCGAACATGGAAACTTCGTCTCACCAGTCAGGTGTCCCCTCTTCTGTATAGAACAGTCGCGTATCCTGGAGAGATATTATTATCATTTTTCTCAAACAGATTTTTTCAAAGACGAGATCATTAAAAATGGAACCAGGTGCACGGACCACCAGGAACGGTGAAGAAATCAGTCATGGACTTTTATTACAGAATGAATAACTTCACAGAAGTGAATTGGTTGAGAGGGATTAAGTCGCCTTTTAACAACGACGTCAGAATGCAAGGGCGGGGGAAACGGGAGGTACCCGAGAAAACCCTCCAACCAGCGGCATCGTCCGGCAGGATTCTCACTTGCCAAAATCCGGGAGTGTCCTGGTCGGGGATTGAACCCGGTTTGCCTTGGTGGGAGGCGAGCAATCTAAACGCTCAGCCACCGCGGCCCCTAAGTGAATGTGTGAGGCGGCTCCTTTGATGTAGGCGTTACCATTCACTGATAGGCTACTGAGGCTCTGAAAGTAGGCGTTTTGACCAGTTGGTTATTGCGTCCTACGGACTATTCCCTATCGGTTGGGCTGCTTCCTGGAGAGTAAATTACCAGTCGCCAGGGCGGTAGCGCGGGTATGGGTGGTGGAGGGGTCTCGGGGTTGTACCCTCCCTTGTGCCACTGTGGTAGTCAACAATTAGTGATGAAATTACTAATAAACATTTAATTCTGTTGAACAAAGCTGTAAACTATAAAACATTTTATGGTATTGTGAAGTACTTTTTCTCCAGATAGTTGTCATGATAATACGTTTGTCAGCACTGCTCATGCCCATATAAACTCCCTCCCTTCACTTCGGCCAGTGTAACCTTCCTCTTGAGGGATTTCTGGTGACGCCATTTTGCGGGCATGTAGAGGTTTTACGGCCTGAAGGTCGGCACGCCTTCTATCCTCCCGCACTGCAACTGTACTCGAATGAGTAAGGGGTTGAGCAGTTTTCAGTAGGATTTGGCAGTTAGCAGTAACTAAACAAATACCAAGCACATAGAAAAAAACATATTTTAAGTGTGTTGTTTGAAACTTAAATGGAAATAAGCCATTTAATAAGTTGAAGTTTTATTTTCGCAATCGTTGTTAGCAGCAGGTAAATAGAAATAAATTGCTGTTGTGTATACTAAATATTTCACTATCAAATCCTACTGTTTCCTGCTTAATTTTTCGATTATGTAAGCTCTTGAAGTCAGTGCATGCTGGCGTATACAGCTAGAGTTCACGGTAAGGTTTGCTGTTTCACTTCTGTATTCTTAGGTATTCTCTGGCCTGATAGGAAGAGAGTGGAGAGCTTGAAGCAGCTTTTAACAGCGAGGTCTTGAGAGCCGATGAGGGTGAAACGAGGTATGGAGCAGCGCCGGATTGCAAAGAAAACCTTCAAACCAGCGGCATCGTCCAGCACATTTTCCACATCCGGGAGCGACCCCTCCGGATCAAGTGTGACTGCGTCACGTCCCTCGGTACTCTAGAGTGTATATAGGAGAAAATTTATCTTGAGTAGTCATGGACCTTTAATGAAATATCTTATAAATTATGCTCAAAATGATTTGAATTTTTGCAATGTTCTCTGAAAATTTTCAGTATCGTTGGGCGCACGGTTACGGGAAAAAATATTCCTTCCCAAAATTCCACATATTATAATTTAACACTGAACGACACACCTACAACAATGTCAACAACAAATAAAGAAAATTATTTCCATGTTTTGATACCTTACTCTGTGTGTGTACATTTTACATAAGTTATAACGGAAACATGTGTATTTTCATTTTATACTCATTAATGTAAGATTTGTCTGTATATAAACAAGCTTATGTTCTTAACAAAGTCTCATTGTCACTCGAGTGACAAACCGAAGGAGTCCATTAGACATATGGCGGAAGGCAAATCGACGAGCAGATATAAGGAATTCAATGGTGCAGATGTAATATCACGTTTATCTACAGAATAGAGTTATGGAATCAGAAAAATAAATTAATCAATAATTTTTATTCAAGTAGTTCCAAAAATTAAATTATTGTTATATGATTGCTTACACTGTAGAATGGCAACATTCAACATTTTATTAATTGTACAGTTTTTTTTCCTGATTCCGATAATTTCGTGATTTGGAGATACCTGGTATTGCCTCTATTTGATTATATAGCTCCCAAAATCTTTGTTATACTCCATTCGCGGTTATTTCTAACTTTTCTGAAACCCTGCTTAAGTTCTGCTTCCAGGATATTACTCCACCTCATATTAACAAAGCTAAGAAAGTTGTACAAGAGGGCAAAAGCAATGCATTCGTGCGCACTCAGTGTGATAATATTTTGTATAAGAATTATTTCTTACTAGGCATTATCAATACACCTATTTTGTCCCTCTATTTATTCATTTTAGTTATAAATAACATTTATGATTTATAGATAAAGTAGGTAAGTAAAAGTTAAATATAACCAAAAATAAGGAACTTTAATGTTAAAACAAGTATAAAACGCTTGTGATATATGAAACATTTACGAAACAGCCAAACACTTCATACATAGGATGTTTTTGCAAAGGTTTGATTAAAAAAGTGTGAAGAAACTCGCGAATATATACATGCAAACCATCTATAGCATCAAAGTCTCAGTAATGTCGCTTAGGTTGTAGGGAGGAGTGATGGAAGGGGGTACGTTTATAATAAAGCAAAAAATTCACACGCAGAGCGTGCTTGCGAACAGGTCCAAAGTGCCAGGTCAGCCATGGGAATTGTTTCAAGTATTGACCCTTGGCATTAACTGCAGCGCTCTCGTGTTTGTGTTGACGTTCGCGAGCCCGCCAATTAAACGAGCCAGTCTCGATAAGCGGGCCTCTCGCTCATTCGGCGCAGGCAAACAAGTTGTTTGTTTTGCCCGCCGGGCCGGCCAGAGAGACTCCGCGAACAATATTGAGAGGCTTAGGCTTAATTCCTGGACGCGCACTATTGGCAGTGTCAGTGGACGTTGCCTTATTCCAATCCTAACGTCAACCAAGTCTCGTTGACACACGTATGAAATTGAGCTTTCGCGGACTGCCACCAGAGCATAGTAAACGCAAGAAAGATTCAGTGTTATTATTTTATCATTTTTGTCAACAACTGTTAATTTTAAACTACCTATAATACCACACAGTTTTTAAAGCAATTTACGACTTATGGTTTTTATACAATGACATTTTTTTTTTAATAACTTCCTTTTTAATATTTATTATTACAATTCATTTATAACGTGTATTACATAATTTATTGCATATGATTACCATATAGTGTTGAATGAAATATTTCTTCTTTTTTTGTGGACTGCTGATAAAAATTGAAACTGGTGAAAGTTTGAGTTAGGAGACAGCCTGAGTGGTTCGGACAGCGCTGTGACCTCAGAGGGTCACGCGCGCTGATCAATATGTCTTTGTCCCATGACAGAGCTTGTGGTATGAACTTTTGTATATGGGCGTTAGTCCACGGAAACTATTTCCATGTCTAGCTGGTCGCAATGAAGTCACAGAATATCAAAGGTCTTGTCCTAGTAAGTTATGTTTTTTTTNCTATTTCCATGTCTAGCTGGTCGCAATGAAGTCACAGAATATCAAAGGTCTTGTCCTAGTAAGTTATGTTTTTTTTGTAGTTTGGAGTATGCATTTTTGCTAGGTTTCATTTGGAACACAGCCGCATACGCCAGCAAAATGGCNTTTTTTTTTGTAGTTTGGAGTATGCATTTTTGCTAGGTTTCATTTGGAACACAGCCGCATACGCCAGCAAAATGGCGTCACTGACCTGCAAAATGTCGGAACACCGTACGCCAATCACGGCCTGGTGACTTACTTGCCAGCCGGTAACCATATCGAATAGAGAATATTTCGCAGGAAGCACTAGCGAGTCAACCACGCGACCTGTTCCCAGAGTCTCGCGCAGTTAATCTGCGAATTGGAAAATGCGCTTACTTCAAAGGAACCGCCACGCTATTTCAGTTATGTATCGTTTCCTATTTTGTGGCACTACGCAGCGAATTAGGGTCACCAATTAATTTCACTTCTGTGTACTATTTCTTCTATGATATTGGCACCTAAGATTTGTCACTTAGTGAGTCTAAGTAAAGGGAGTGGAGTAAAGTTAAGAGATTTGGGGGGCTCTTAACCCTTTCAGGCCTACTTTATTTTGCTGTTTCAGGTGTTGCAAACAAGAAATGTTATGCGCGCTGTAATTAAGTCAGCACAACACATGTTACGTTATCACAACCAATGAGCTACAGGTTGTATGTTGTATTTACCAATTATGACCCAGACTAGTAAGAAGCTTTGCGAATCATTCATCCACAGGTAAGATCATTGGTCATTGAGCTTCGCAGCGTACAGTAGAGACCTAAAATTACCTACACGTGCGTAATGTACACAATTGTGTACACTGGGTCAGAATGGGTTAACATAGAGGTCTTGAGAGCCGATGAGGGTGAAGCGAGTTGAGTATGGAGCAGCACCTGAATGCAAGGGCGGAAGGATCGGGAGGTCCCCGAGAAAACCCGTCGGCCAGCGGCACCGTACGGCACGATTCCCACGAGCGAAAACTCGGGGGTGACCCCACCGGGAATCGAACCTGGTTTGCCTACGTGGTAGGCGAGCAGTATGACCACTACACCACGCGGCTCCCGAGTAAGTGAGTACACAGAGATGAAATGACGAGGTGCCTCCGTTGATGTATAGGCTTACCCATTCTCCGATTAGCTGCTGAACGAGGCTCTAGAGATAGGCCTTGTGTTTGATTGGCTACTGCAAGCAGCTAATATTCCCCAATTCACTGGACTGACGTTTGACAAGTAGGTTACCAGTGGCTTTCGAACATTTTGCTGACCGGTGCCGCCATTTTGCTGGCGTGTTCGGCTGAAGTTCCGAGTACTATCAGGCTGTTTCGTCTCTATATTCTTAAGTTATATGTGGTGTTGTCATACATTTTGAATGATTGACTCGCATAGNTATCAGGCTGTTTCGTCTCTATATTCTTAAGTTATATGTGGTGTTGTCATACATTTTGAATGATTGACTCGCATAGGGATACTGCGGCCGGGTGCATGAGGGCCGTTCTTCGAAAGTGGGGTTTCCGTCCCCGTTCCAGCCAAACGGTGATGTAATTCCTGAATACGTATCTACTTAATTACTCACACATACGTCACATTAGGCTGTTCAGACACAGCACACAGACTGCTGTGCATGTAGCAGGATATATTTATACCGCGAGACTCAGTGTCGAATGCTCTTACCTGTGGGAATGATTTGTAAACCGTGCTACTGCTCTACGTTACGAAAGGCTTATATAATTATAGTCAAATACAAAACCTANGGGGAATGATTTGTAAACCGTGCTACTGCTCTACGTTACGAAAGGCTTATATAATTATAGTCAAATACAAAACCTAGAGTTCAGTGGTACAGACTCTACATTTCACGTTATAATCCAACAGCAAGTCAGACGGCATGCAAGTATGTGCTGCTTTCACGTGTGCCACCGGAACTCCCGCTCATCGGACACGCCCTGCAGGAGTAAGAACCAATAGTAAACATTTAGCATTTGAAAACCTTCACTCCATGTGGCCGGGTGGAAACGGACAAAAAACTTTGACTGTGGCGGCAGTCGTTGAATAACTGACTTCTGCTCGAATATGTAGATCACTGTAGACTCTCGCCTGGTGCTTTTTTATAACGCGAAATGGTAAGGCCTTTATTTATTGAATACGATAAAAGAAAACAAATTTCTGTGTCGACGTAACTACAGGACGCATAAAAAAATGCCTTATTTGCAAAACCATACATTAAAGTGAATCTGAGAGAGTAAAGCACAAAACGCATCAAGAAATGTTCATTTTCAACACATGAAGCCATGACTTAAAGTGAGTTTAAAATCCTAGTAAATCTTAATGCGGAAAAGGAAATGGTGATTATTGATATTTCGGACACTCAAAAATGTTACTTTTTCGAACACCTCAGCTGATAAATTTGCGATACGCCGCTATAAAGCAAAAAATATATTTAATAAAATTGTTACTTATGTTATAAGGATACTGTACGAATTTAAACCTAAAACTCGCCAATATAACGATTTGTAATTAGAGACCCGGAAATTTCGCGAATTCATTTCATGACAGGCTTGACTTCGAACATGCATATATTTGATTAATTTCTCAATTGGATCGCAATTTGATAGCCACGGCCTCGACGTTTTTAAGCCTGTACCTAACCACCAAGGAAAAGAGGGCCGAATGATGTGTTACCTGGCCTGATATAAATTTCTAGTATCTGCCAATAAACAGCTAGGTGCGTGTCGAGTAAACAATGGGTTGTGGAGTCTACCTTGTTGCGAAATGAATTCGCGAAATTTCCGGGTCTCTATTTGTAATCTATCAGCTCCGATTCAGCTACCATTGGCAGTGAGACAAGCCAGGAGACCTCTATATCTTAAACATTCTACGCGTAACCATCTAACGTGCAGCCCGATACAGTGTAAAATATTTCATGTACACTACTTTATGCATTAGAAATAGTACAAAGGACGCATTTATTTTAAATTAAATATCAAATTACTTTGTAGGCCCTAATTTATATTTTGAGTCACGAAATTGCGACCATTTGATTTTCGTGTAGTACTGGGTCTCAGTAATGTCACCTTAGGAACATTCATTGGTTTCAAAAACGTCAGAGTAAATTATTACTGCGTCGTAACGACGCACCACACCACCAAAAAAGTTACGTGCCTTCGTACTAACTCACAATTACCAGCGGTCATTTATCTTAAAAATTACCACCTCGACGTACATAAAAGTACGTCGTGTGACCGGCATCTAGACCAGTTCACCTACTTTCCCGTCTTGGTCGCACGTTAGCGACTACCAAGAACTTTCCTTGTACACTCTGAAAAGCCGTAGAAAGCTGTCTTTAAAGTAAAGAAAGCATTTCTTGAGGCTGTTTTGTTTGCTCAAAAATAAAATCTTGCTTTAATTCAAAGCGAAATTCAAAGAAACTCCTATTTGCTGTTATTGAATTTTATCTTCTTGCATTTCTATTTGGCCTTATTTTATTTGCACTAAAGAAATCGTTTTGTACTTCTAAGTAAAGTATTAAAGGATATTAAAAAAAAANTTTGGCCTTATTTTATTTGCACTAAAGAAATCGTTTTGTACTTCTAAGTAAAGTATTAAAGGATATTAAAAAAAAAGAAAAAAACCTTTTTCAAACATTTACATCTATAGTACACAACGAAATTTAATACGAAGGTAATAAGNTAAAAAAAAAGAAAAAAACCTTTTTCAAACATTTACATCTATAGTACACAACGAAATTTAATACGAAGGTAATAAGTAACAAAATCTTTAGAAAATTGGCACAATGGTTGAAGCTTTTAAACAGAGAACAGGCGTTCATCACAAAGAATGCTACTGCAGCACAGACAATGGAAGGCTATCATTGTCATACATATATAGAGTAAACAAAACCTTTGTTCTCGGTAAGCCTACGAGTACTACGCAGTGGCTCATATTTAAACAACCATTTCTTTGGGGCAACAAATCATGAGTTGCAGCAAAGAAAGTATTTTTAAAGTGCGAGGCACGTAAAAACTAATTACTAATGACGAATTTACTTTTGCATTGGTTCACCCGTCTACCTCGCATGAACTGTGTTGACGGGTTTGTAAAACACAATATATTTCACTTGAAATGTCGGGCCGTTGCAATCTCTCCATCTTTTCCGACATTGGGCGGGAAAACACGTACTTACATTAAGGACTCTTTCGTACCTTACTGTTTTTCCCGTACGTTACCGAACGAGCAAAATTAAACATAAAGTATTATATTGTGATTTGTGTAACTTTTCACACTGTTTCCGCGACGGAAACCGCATGTTAAATAACCGGACGGGTGCCGGGTAGCAGCCGGACAAATTTCGGCGGGGAATCCAGATGACAATGGTGCATTGTTACAAATGGGCCTCTGCACACGGTCCATTAAAAAGCCGGCAGTAGTATAATTATCTGTTTTGGGGCATGCATCGTGCATAGGATCTTGGACCCGTCCGCCATCTTGGTAGGCGTAGCCGGCGGCCATTTTGGTCAGCGGCCTGCAATGGCCATGTTTTCGACAAAATCGCCATCTTGGTTGAGCGGACCTGGCCCCCACCCCTGAGCTCATATCAGCACCTAACAAGTCCACACCCCTCACACCTTCACACTACATCCCCTTATCTATCATCCTCTTCCTCCCACACCACCAACATCCCTCGCCCCTCATTCTCCCCCCACCCCCCGGTTCACTCACACCATCACAGACCCCTCGTCACCTCTCCTCAAGAACCACAACACCTCCTACCCCGTCCACCCTCACTCCCTGACCATTAAATAAAAAAATCGAGGAGTATATAACATTTACCTCACACTCAACCCGCCACCACCACCCCTCCTCAGCCCAAATTAATAATTAGACCTACATAACAGAAATGATTGCTTCACCCATACCAATCAATGCACTATTCCCATTGACTACCAAATAACGACTTTAATACATGTTTTCCCAGAATTGGGCACTATAGAAAGTGCTTGTTATTTCTTTTTTTTTTTTAGCATTTACCAAACTTTTTTTGTCGACGAGACTCTTCCAAACCTGCAGTATGATTAATCTCTACTATTCTATTTAAGGCCAATCTTTGAAAATAAAAATAAAGTACGACATATTTTTTTGAAACAAAAAAACACATTTTATTCAATAATGCACAACATGAGAAAACACATAAGGCCTTGAATAGAAGTCTGTTTACATATATTGTCCTCTTCCACAGCGGGTTCAGCTCTCGATGCCAGGAATTGTAGTGGGCGGAGAAACCACATTATTTGACGTATGCTCTTCCATTACGGCGTTTCCGCACCTTCTCGAGCAAATACTTGTCCGGAAACTTCGTAGGTTGGATCATCTTGGTGTAGAAACCGCCACGGATGGGTACGTTGTTCAGATCTTCGAGGTAGTAGGTCGTCGGAGCGTAGTTGCGCATACGTCGCACACGAAAGGGTTCGGGGCTTCAATTCGCTATAAGTATTTGNAGTAGGTCGTCGGAGCGTAGTTGCGCATACGTCGCACACGAAAGGGTTCGGGGCTTCAATTCGCTATAAGTATTTGATTTGCACGATGAAGTGGATACTATTTCATGCTATCAACTTTTGTATCTATCAAGGAGTAGAAAATATTTCAATTAATGGCATAAATAAAAATATTAACGTACATTTATCGTATAAATTATTTATAGGCTACTTGTAATGTAAGTAATGCTAAAAAATAATTTTTTTACATAGCTTGGTTTTATATTTCTTATATTAGGTTCATAAGAGAACAGCTGTAATTTTAATTAAAAACTTCCTCCCGCCTTTTGCCCCACAGTTTTTTTTTCACTGCAACATATGACAAAAATTTTTTTAAGAGAATACTGCGTTGTTATGAAAAATTAATGGATTGTATCCAACATGTCATGAGCAATAGACGAACGGGAAAGAGAGATCGTTTCCTTTGTTGGCGTTTTTGAACACGACGGTATCGCAGAGTAATTAAG
Source organism: Clitarchus hookeri (assembly GCA_002778355.1). Lineage (NCBI taxonomy): Eukaryota > Metazoa > Arthropoda > Insecta > Phasmatodea > Phasmatidae > Clitarchus > Clitarchus hookeri. The sequence continues at coordinate 229,046 of NQII01000467.1, read as the reverse complement.
TACCCAGAGGCGAAATAGCATGGCGTTTCCTTTTATGTGGGCGTAATCATTTCTCTGATTGGCTGCGTGGTTTCTGGTAACAGACTTAGTATCTTACTGGCTACTGCATGCTGTGAAAAGTTCCCTATTTGTTGGGCTGGCGACTGGCAATCAGCTTACCAAGCGCTAAATGGCGAACGGCGTTCTATAATTTTGCAGGCTAGTGACGCCATTTTGACGGCGTGTGCGGCTAAAGTTCGCGGTATATGCAGTTGTTTCAGCTCTCTATTTCTAAATACTATGAGATGGTTCGCGGTTGGCCGCAGAGTCATAGCGTAAATTATCAACGAGAGAAATAAAAAATTATAGGAATTAAACTATTAAATGAAGTTGCATTAATTTTATCTACGAAAAAAAAAAACAACGAACTACAAAAATTCAGGAAAGGACTATTAAGATAGTAACTACGATCAAAATACCTTCACTCGCAGTTTTCAGGCTGCTTTATTCATCTGAAAACTTCATAACCAAACAGATATTGAAAGAAGGATGAGCGGATGCATTGATTTATTATACTGATTCTAAATAAACAAAATGAAAAAAAAAACTGCAAAGTCGCACGTTGCACAAGTTGAAAGAGGCAAGCTTCTTTTTTATTTGCCATACCGTCTTTTTGACATGGTGTTCATTAGAGACAGAGAATCAGGAACGGTCAAAGAAGCGGCCATGGTCTGCATTTAGGAACCTAAAATAACTAACCTGAAAGATTTTGGAAATCCGTGGAGAACCGAAACCACGATTGCCGGACAGAGTTGGACCAAGGTCCTCCCGAAAGTGAGTCCAGTGTATCACCACTGTGCCATCTCGGCCTGTACATAGAAGCGGTTGCGAATTAAATTTGTCTGCTAAAGTCGACCTTTGTGCTTTATTTTTTTGTCTCTCGCTCAAACAAAAGCTCTAGGTAGAAGAGGTAATATTATTTTTAATTTTGTTTATATTTATTGTCGACTCTAGGGATTCCGTATCAATCCCAGAACCTGGCTGGCAAGGAATTTTATTCTTTTTTCTGTCGGTACTGCTAGCGTGAGTATCATATCAGACACCGCCACAGTGTGCTGGCTTTCTCAGGGTATTTGAGTTTGCTCTGCATTCTTAATTCCCATTTAACCCAATTCCATTTGACTTCATGCAAATAACGGGATGACCAGGCATCGTCCGCGACAGATGTGGCACAGGATTCAACGTCGACTCGAAATTTCTGGGTTCGAATCGATTAAAATGAGAGGTACGTTTTACTCTGACGGTGTAGAATAGGTCTCAGTTTATTTATTATATATTATTTCCAGTCCTTGTTCAATTCGTAAGTTATACAAACAGTACCGTTTTTATTCTCATATACTTCTAGGTGAACCATATTTATTCTTGATTACAGAGTCTTTCGAAAGTACAAATTTACTGTTCTTTTGCACTTAAAGACTGCCAAGAAAACGGAAGGTTTATAAATATTGTGCAAGTCCATACATATTTACCACGACAAACTTTCGAGGAATTTATGTTCTTAAGAGAGGTTGAATTAATTATTCTTAGATGACACTTCGTAATGTTTTGTATTGGCCATTTGCATTTAATTTTCAACGGCAATGTTTTAATCCTGTGGGCTATTTTGCTTGATTATTTAGTTGTTCAAGTATTACGAAAATATTAAAGAGAAGCTGTTACTGCGAGTTATGTAAAATTACGTAACCAAAAAGTTTTTATGCGTGAAAATTGTATTACTTACAATGTAAATAATTTGAAAAGAATTTTTCGTGTATAAATATTAATGAGCTTATAAGTAGCCAGCATTATTAATTTGCTATGTACGCCTATCGCTAATTATCAAAAAATATAGAAAGCAAGGGCCATAATAAGCGGAAATTAAATTAAAATACAGGTAGTCCGGGAACGACAGGTGTAGGTCCTGGGCGAGCGGCCGTCTGGCGCCGGCGTACCGCATTACCCAAGCCGACCCTCCCTCAGGCGGAAGCCACAAATGAGTATTTATTTCCTCCATATGCACTGCGGTTAACTTGGCTCTTAGCCTAATAGGTTGGGTGAAGTGGGACGGGGAATATTTACGAACAGCATTGGCATTCGCTTTGAAGGACGATGATAAATTTTAATGAAGGAAAACTTTTCCCCAGTTTAGCATGATGGAACCGAACCAGTGACCTTGCGAACGCCAGTCAGGCGTAATAACCATGCGAAAAAAATATCGCGTTCGCTTTGTACAGCTGCGTAGTACGTACACCAAGAATTGAAAACAGCCAAATGTTGACTACAGTCGATAAAAAATAAATCGACATGTCCGAAATGTCAAAGAGCTCACATACTAGTACGTAACTGTAAAGGGACATTAACTTACGAAGCGAGTTCTGGGTTCGAATACAGTGTCAGACTTATATCTGTGCGCCTGTTTTGCGTGATCCATCGTTTCCTTAGTTTTCTATAAACAGAATTAAAAACGGTTTACCGAAAATCTTCTAGTTTCACAGATTTGCTGTCTTTTTTTATTTTTGACTCATACTGCCGAAAAGCAATGAGTGTTTGTTTAGTGCAAGTGCGTACATAGGTGAATATATCTACAGGCAGTCAACACATTTCAGGTGACATGCACCCCGTCGTTCAGTAAAACTAAATACCGAATACGCATATGTGATGTAAGATCGTAATTTTTTCTTGTAGTGCTATCTCACGAAATCGTGGGCCAAAAACAATATACCCCCCTAAATGAAATATTAATAGGATGAACTGTCAAAATACGAAATTTGTCCAAAGTTGGTTAAATGGTTTCCGAGATATGGAATGGAATCCTTAATATCAAAATTGCCACAATTTTGAAAATAACTAAACGGAGTGAAGGAAAGCTATAAAAGTAGCATGACCCTACTAAATACTAGGCGTATACGTGTACCGAGTTTGGTGTAATTCAGCTGACGGGTTCAAATGTATTAGGGGGGAGTAAGGGCCTACATCTCAGAAAGACTTGATTCCACAAGCCTAAATTTCCAAGGAAAGTAGACTAAAAATATTTATGATAATTTTATAAGATAAATGAACCAGTGGCCAACATTGTATTTTGAAATCTGACAAACTTTCCGTTGTATGGGAATTACACTACTAAAGAAAGGGAGTGAGGGTAAACAAAGCCAATTATAACCTGCCACATTACATAAACACAACTACGGTGACCACTTTTCTCCCCTATAGCTTTAGAATTTCAAAGCAATTCATTTCTGCTGAAAAGAGTATACCATCGTATCAGCTTTCACTATTAACTCTAAAGGTATAAACGTAGACTACGATTATGGCGATTATCTCAGAGTAAAAATTTCTACACTTCTTATAATAATGTTACTTCAGTTTAGTTTCATACTGGAGGTGTTAAGCCTAACACATCGCGGGATCTGTGGTATTCCATTTAAAGGTAACGTAATTTAGTTTCGGCCATCTGAAACTAAGTGTTATCAAAATTATTTTCAATGTTGTAATTTGAAGAGGAATTTTCGTTTGTTTCCTTACATGAGATCTCTGTTTGAATGAATTTCAAGATTTTGTAAATTATTTTTTGCTCTTGAGAATACGCAGCATATAATTTTTATTGCTATTAAAGTTAGAGGCATATTTGAACACTTAACTATTGTTACTTTAAATGTAATTCGTACACGCTAGAGATGGGTAGGTAAGAGATTTTTAAGGAGTTGGGTCCGGATGTACATCCAGCTGTGCGGACTTACGTCCAGGTTCCGTGTCCGCCGGACCTGTATGTCCGACTCCTCAGCCGAGCGGACGGCGCGTATGGCGGACGTGAATGAATCCTACTGAGGCGGACTGCAATTGTTTTGTTTGGCGTAGGAGTTATAACATGACCAGTCAGAAATTCCTTGTTTAGATGGTACTGTTTGCCTTTTATGAAACAAAATAACGTCATTTAAGGAAAAAAATTCTTTATTTTTATTATAAAATCACAGTGGTTTTCGTTAACCGAAGAATCTTACTTAGGAAAAAGGAACTAACTTCATTGGTAACTTAACTAATAGTTCTTATGGTAATAATCAAACTATAAAAGAATCAGCATTGAAATAATTATTAGGTATCCAAGTACCAATGATCTCAACAATCACTTTCTTGTGAATGTAAAAAAACAATACCAAATGCACAACTTTATTATTTTAAATTGTGAGCGAGAAATGTTTTTTTTTTGGGAGATTTTTCAGGATTCAGTCTGCTCCGTCGATCATTTATTATTTTACCAATCTTGAAAAAAAATTATTACACAAGGCACGGACGTGGCGGTGATACATAGCTGTTTCAGCATCAGTTTATAGAGTCGTGGATAAATATCCTTTCTTTGTTTCCACCAGAAAAGAGGATCTTAAGTCCTGGCAATCACTACTTAATCTAGATATTTATCTACTTCTATAATTCTTGATGCAGTAGGATTTCCGGGAGTGATCAAATTCTTAACTTTTTCGTCAAATTTCCCCCAAAGCAAAAACTGAAATTTGTGTTGATCCGAGTGAGACCCTTCGTTGTTTCTATTTACATCTTGGTCAGTATTTAACTTGATTCTTGCACACATCTGCTTCAGGCCAACTGCGCCCTTTTCTGAATTTCTGGGCGATAGGCCATGGAATTTTATAATTGGATCTAGCAGCGTCGCTTGAGCAATTCATTCGTGAGTTTCGACGTCACCAAACATGGCATGAATCTCGTGCTTAATGGTGTCGCATAGTTATTTTATGCAGCTTATATTTGTTGTGATGTGTATTCATTTAAATGGTCAACCATGGTAGAAACATAAATGGGTACTTTTGTCAGAGAAACGAGTTTCTCTGAGCAAAGAGGCTCGGTAACAATTTTGAAAATGTGTAATATTTCTGCACATTTGACAATAATTTCCCACTCCTCAACAGACAAATTATTTAACTCTGGGTGTTCAATGGATAGAGTAGTTATTATTACATTTTTTACTGTATAAAATCTGATAAGAATATCAGGTGTGGTATTCCAGCTAGTCACACGGTCCTGTTTTAGTTTTAATAGTAGCAGGTTTAATTTTTTTACTACCCTCTAGCTTTGATAAGGCATATGAACTTGACTTGAAATATTCGACAGTATGTTTAACTTTAATAATAATATATTTAATAACTTGCTTTTGCAGACCACTACGAACTGCCAAATGTTAGAAGTGTGACATCGTCACTTGCCGCCAACCTAGGTTTCATACAGCTTTTAACATATTACTGGCATTGTCGGTGACCATGGCAGTTACATTATGTTGTAAATTCCATTCAGACACTAAATATTTTTACATATTAGATATATTATTAGTGGTGTGTCGGTCTTGATAAAGAATGCAATCCAAAAGAACATTTTGCCATGTAGTATTTTCATCAATAAAATGAGCTGTGATGGCATAGAAGTGATTCTGGTTGCTCTGAGAAGTCCATCCGTCAGCTGTTAAACATACAGCTGTGCCTGGCTTAAACAAAGCTTGAATTTGTTCCTTCAATTCGTTGTGGCAACAAACTGCATTGTATTTCGGAACTCAGGATCTTATACACTTTGAAGTGGATGGTACTCTTTTACAATCATTCTAAGTAATTGATTATAAATTTGTTTGGAATGATGAATCGGCAAGGGTCTTGTATTAGTCGCACAATTTTTAATTAAACTTGATTATTGATGTACTGCTTGGGGTTCTTGGGGTGCTGTAGAGGGCTGAACTGCTGCTAAGGGTGACGGTTTTGCTGAATATGCGTTAGTATTATCGGCATTAGTACTGCTAGTGGTAATTACTTCAGTCGTAGGTAAGTTTATTTCAAGTCTTTCATGGTGTAGAGGAATATTGTTGTGTTTTCTCTTCATATGTTGAACAAGATTTTCCGTCCCATTACTTGGATTGTAAACAAGATTTAAAGAGCAATAACGACATTTAGCTTTTTTTCTAGGCTTGTGAAATTATTCCACACTTCACTATTCTTTGGCGGTGGCATAGTGAAAATCTAAAACAAAACAAGCCATTCTTAAAACAGGCAGTATGCACGCACACATTTGACAAATGTAAGTAAAAATCTTATCAGTTAAAAAAACAATACAATAATGATAAATGCTATAAAACACAATAAATATTTGAAAGACTCTATTTCTATTTAGGACGTAAAACACACTTTAAAACCAAACCATAAAATACACCAGAACCAGACCAACAAAACAGTAATACGACGTTTTAATCACCCATATGCAATAATACGCATTTGAAAGTTATTGTAATTATTAACGACTTAGTGATTAAGAAATATGTTTTCAGTAATAAACTTCCCTTTAGACGGAATTATAAAACCAATCGCACAGTAAATAACAATTTAAAACCCATTAAAATATAAATTCATAATTACGGTTGGAGCTGTAATGATAACATTTTGATAGAAAAAAAATGCTTGAAGTGCGAACCGCTCCGATCCGTTTTGTTTCCAGAACCGGTAGCGGGCGTTTTGTTCACTCACTGACACGCGTCCTGTCCTATTCATTCATTTCCACTCCGCCGGCAAGAACCGCGCGCGACCGTGCATACGTGTCTGACTTGCACTCGGATTTACATCCATCACTACCGTAATTGATACGGGTCCGTGGACACGTATCCATCCGAACCTACCCATCGCTAGTACACGCCCACACAGACACTTTGAAATTCGAAAATTAATTCACATGAGCTGTACCGAATTATTGAAATTATCAATGTTTTATGAACATTTAATATTAAATATTCCGAGCTTGTGTTTCTTGTTACCTCTTCTCCGTGCCCCCTCCCCAAAGCACTTACAAGAAATTAGGGACCTGTAACAGGTCTACTTGTAACTGTTATTCAGGATCGCAGATGTATGAGGCACAGTATAAGGCTTGGACTCGCCATTAGTACACTGTTTAAGTAAACACGTGCTCTGACATTATAGTACACTTGTTAAGATAGAGTTTTAATGCCACTAAGCTACATTAAAAGCACGATTTTTTTTACAAGAGACTTGGTTTGTTAGTAAACGGGAGTTATAAAAACGTACATTGCATTGTTTCAGTAACGTTATATTGGCCGATATGATCTCAGTTCTTAAGAGTGAATGGAACATAATTAAATGCCCAAAACGTTAAAATAAGTCCAAGGTGTCTGGAAGCCAACAGAGATGAACTAAGAAAGGGAAGTCCTGGTTACTGGATTTTGCTAACTTTGTGAGAAAATGTTTTGCCAGATCGATGAATTTATTTTGTACAATATCTTGCGCCGCAATGGTGTGTAAATCTGTACAGAACAAGAAGTTTAATGAGAGAAATGCGTCACTCTAGTAAAATATTTGTTCAGAAAGTTAGTATAAACCAATTGTGAACGATCCCCGTCTCTTCGTTTTTGTATACTTAGTGGTTTCAAAAAACTTGTGAAATGTGATTAGCCTTTACCCTACGCACTCTTTAGCGTACATTGGACATAACCGAAAAAAAATAAAATCAATTTCCACTTCTTCAATATGTAACGTCGATCCGGTGTGCGTGCGTGCGCGTCTGGAAGCGAAAGAAACACCGCGAGTTTCGAACCCACGCCTCCCACCTACCTGGCACGTCGACCGTACTGCGGCGTGCTTGTTCACACGCGGCATGTTTTGTTACTAAAATAATAAACGTTTCCAATCCGATAAAACAACTTCCAAGAAATCTTGAGAGACGATCCAGCCAAACAAGGATCGACACGAAAAAACGAGAACAGCGGTAGTTTTTAGCTTGTTCCTATTATGAGGTTCCTTTGGCAAATAAAAGATCCGAAACAAGTTATGAGTGTTTATTGGTGGTCCAATAATTTTGTTTCTTATGCACATTACAGCAATATTAGACGCAATAATAAAATATATGTGTTTTAAAAGAACTCTGCAGTATTACATGGTTCAAGAATTTTATTAGATCTATGGGATGGTGGTATGGATACTTGATTGCCAGAAAAATAAATTAAGCAGGTATTTCAAAGTGTGTAACGAAACGTCAAAACATAAAGACAGCAATACTGCAAACAATTAGAAATCTTGCCGCTGAGCCAGAAACATTTTCAGACTGGCGTATCTCGTAAAACATGCAAAATGGAAGAGTGTGGAAAATGTATAGGCGAGTGCAATGAGCGTTGCTCTGCGCAATTCACGGTGAAGTGAACACTTTTTGAAGCCCTCTCATTTGGAATAATAGTCAATAAATATATTTTATTGTATCATTAGAAGTTAATTTTAGAGTCCAGTGAAATATATACACCATGTGTTTATTACTTACATGGTAATATTTATTTTGAAAAGTGGTGGAAGGCTAAAAAATTGCTGACAGGAAAAAAGTTATTCGGTCCTGAAAAGTGCTCATTTTACCGTTAATAGCCTGCACATATGGCTTAGCGTCATAAGAATAGCCCCTAGTATTTTGCGAATTCATTCTGTGGAGAGGTAGACTTAGAACACTTGTTCTTTTCTCCTGCCACTGTGATTGAACATCAGTTGTACATGCCCCGTTTAACTGTGAGACAGAAGTAAGCAGGAAGCAGTGGTGTGAGTTATCTTTGAACAGTTCTGTACAAATACCTCAGTTAATCGCCGCAACCAATAAGCAAACGATATTGTCTCCAGTGTATAGAGGACTGTACAGCCTATCCTGTTGCCTCATCAATCCACAAAATACTTGGGACTATAGTCAAAAGACGCCGAATTACCTGGTGTTCCCTTAAAAAAAAAAAAAAAAAAACCCCTTAAGATTTTGTGTAACGCATTTTGGAGTAGAAGCCTCGCTGACCCCCTTCACGAGCGCCTACCAGTGACATGTGTCACGAGGCACGTGGACAGCCAGAACAGATCGCAGTTATACGTGTCAAGGTTGTGCCGAGTAAGAGCTGGCATATCGCCGGAGCACCCGGAAAGTGCTACATAAATACGTAGGAAAGCGGGAGAAATTGCAGAGCCAAGCAAGAGCACCTCTAGCTTCACGCCTGAGAAAACGGCTGACCAATTGAAAGTGGTGAGCCCCAACCGAGGGGACAGTTGAAGATTACCGCACCGAGAGGTTAGTCCGCATCAGGGATCAGTTGAAAATCAGTCGCGCAAGCGGCCGGGGGATATTGGACCCCCGGACATATCAGTACGTCAGTAGTGACGATCAGACAGTTAATTATTACCGCACAGAGACAGCAGTACGTCAGTAGAGCCGGAGAGCTCGTCAGTACCATGCAGAGAGAGTTAAGCCCGGGAGATCGGAGCCCGGCCACATCCATCAGTCGAAGCAACGAGCAGCAGGTAGCGCGGGAGTTCGGTACTGCCACCCCGGAATGCGCAGATAGTAAGTCGCAACATTAAGGGGTCAGCCAAATCGGGATGCGAGATGCGAAACGCGAAACGCAGGGCAGAATCAGAGACAGTTACCAGAGTCACGTCGGACGAGTAGTTTCACAACGTCGGGACGAGAGTTAGCCAGCCAGTTACCGCATAAGTCAGTCAGTTTCCAGTCAGTCAGTTGCAACGCACCGAGAAGGCGGAGTCGAGTGGTGAACTTCGCCGAGTAGTGCCATGTCTAGAAAGTGGGATTGTCCAGTGCAGCCTGTAGTCGCGAAGGATAGGTGGGACCCACACACGTGGTCCTTCGCCGGGACGTGGTAGGGTAGTAAGCAGTCAGTTACTACCCTATGCCGAGAACGGGAGCGAGTCGTGATACCAACCGAGGGGCGCCACATCGAGAGGAAGCCAGCTGCGTGCAACAAACCAACCACAGAGGGCTTGTAACAGGGCCATCCAGCTCACCAGACCCATCAACTGCCAGAGCAACTACCACGCAACATGTGCAGATAAGTAACCCCGTCGTCACTCGGGGACCTGTCCTGACACCTAATGCCTCTACAGCGTCGGAATCGTAGCCCGAACATTGTAAACAGCCCTTCAGACCTTGAACTCACAGGGCGTTAAAATATGTGTGAAGTCCCGCAACAGTGCCGGGAATGTATAAGTAAAGTTCCGTTAAATAAACATGTTCCAAACTAAGAAGTCGAGATGAAGTCATTGTGTGATAGACCCTCAACCTTCAAGGCACCTTATAGTCTGTGCCTGGAGGAATTAACTTTGACCCTATGAACCACTCTGTGTTCCACAGGTGGGGAATAGCGTCAAGATGTAAAAAAATAGGGATTTATAAAATTCGCATTATTTTGTGGCGACAGTCTAAACTCCAAGATGCTGTATGCTCGTTTGTCTTCTGCTATCGGCCGGTAACCTGTGTGACATGTCTCAAGGACGCTTTCAGAAAGCTCAGTGTTTGAGCAACCAGTATCCAGTGAAGCAGTTTCAGCATGAATTGCGCTTAAGTAGGTATATGGCAATGTAGTTCAACATGTTACAAAATAATAACGCGAATTTTGCAAGTCACTACGTATAGATGTACATTTATGAGGTAGGGGCCAAAGTGGAAAATAGGGTGGAGATGTCGCCTCACACCAAGGCGAACCCGGTTCTCTTCCCAGCGGAGTCACTCCCGGATATTCACACGAGGGAATCGTGCAGGACGACGCCGCTGTTCGGAGAGTTTACTCGGTGATCTCCCGTTTCTCCCACCCTTACATTTCAACACTGCTCCATATTCATCTCGCTTCATCCTCATGGGCTCTCAAGTCTTAAGGGTCGCCCAAACCACTCCATTCCTCATTTCTAAGGCGCGAGTGGTGTGTTAACGTTTGTCACGCATTACGTGCGCCTCAGAACGCACAATGTTAGGAAAAATGTCCGTAAAATTACCGAAAATACCGGTTACAAACTATCCAGACATATACGTTAAATTATGGTCTCTATTTTTTTTCAATAACTTTCTCTCCGTAAATTTCACATAAATCTCCGTGAATTCATGGAACGTGTCCACAATCTTGCAAGTTTTTTTAATCTGCTCTTTATAAAACTCCATGAGCGGTTCACCACTCACCTACTACTATTTTACACGATGTATTATTGTGAAGATGGGATTTTATTCGCTTCAGGTAACATCGGCATTGTTCGTGTCTTAAAATTGAAGCCATAAGAATACGAAGAGCTTCCACATTTTAAACTTACGGAGCTCACTTCCGTTAACCGTCATTACGGAGTGCCTTTCCGTAAATTAACTCTACAGCCCCGTAACAGTTCCCGTAAATCTACATACATTTCTAACAATGAAGCAGCTATGTTTATCCGCCTCTCTAATGTAGTGCCTTTTCCAATCACAAGATAGACGCCTGTCCAGTCTGGCGTTAAGTTGGAATAATTGCTCGGTATGTTGCGGAGAGCGGGCCACAGGACAACCAGCGCAAAATAGCCTTGTTTGTTTGCGCTATCCAGATGCGCAGGTCGCCAGCGTACAGGAAGAAAACGATCCCGATACCAACTTTCTTTTCGACTCGGTGTGAGGAAGGCGTTTAGCGTCAACTTGGCTATCCGCTGCCTGTGATGAGTATAGTCAATTCGCGGTTTCTTCACACATTTTTAATCAAACCTTTGAAAATCACCCCATGTACGACGTGCTTGGTACTTTCATAAATACGCCATGTGCCATGGTTGTTTTATACTTATTTGAAGGTAAAAGTATCTGATTTTTGGTTAAATTAAACATTTTCTTTTATAAATCATACTTTAAAATTTATATTTAATATGAATAAAACAGGGAGAAAATAGGTGTGTTGATAATGCCTCGTGAGAAATAGTTCGAGTGTAAAGTATTATTAAAGTGATTGCGCACGATTGGGATACACTTTCCCTTTAGTGTAATTTTCTAGATTTAGTTAAGCATTGTTTGTATGAGGCGGACGAATATCCTGGAAGTAGAACTTGAACGGGGCTTCAGAAAAGTTGGAAGTAATCGTGACTTCCTGATTTCGTAACTTCGAGAAATACATTGTAGTAAATTATCCTTATTTAATTGAAACCAAAAAGAGGTATATCACTGTTAATGATAAAATTGAAATTACACAATTAAAGTATCGTATTAGTGCAAACCTCCTCTATTTTATAGCCGCTGACACAATTATGAAAAAATGCTTCAAATGAAACTTTTTTGAAGATAAGATTTTGCCGTATTACTTTTTCGCTTTGCGATGAGAGCGGGGTTTCCTCTGATACAAATTTCACTAATTCGTATATGGACGTTCGAAAGCCGAGATCACTACTAAAGTTAAGTTGTATGTTTTATTGATAAAACCCAGACTGTGTTACAAAAAGAGCAGGCAAAATAAATCATGCTTCCGTCAACTAAATCTGAAATTATTAAAAATTAAACATTTTACACATTTGATCATTCTTACACTTCAATGCATTAAAAACAGAAAGAAACATATATCAAACCGATATTCCAAAAGTTTTACGTTAAAAGACATGGAAATAGTTTTCCTCCGCCGTTAACAACTTTACTTAACGCATAGCAGCCAGCCTGCTTGTTCAAATATATACGGGTAGAGGCAGCGAAAATTTTCAAATGTTTATTAAAAAGTGCTTAGTTAACAGAGAACTCAATATGCATGTAATTCCGCAAACTATACAACCCATAAGGTGAAATGAAAACGTATATAATTAACCTTAGTACATTGAGTTTTGCAGGGGTAAGGTTATAATTACAATAGCAATACGTTACAAATATCCCCAAGAATGAAGTTCTTTTAAAAATGACTTGCATATACTTATGCTTTTGCATATTCAACCATGAAAACGGTGGAGATATGTGACTTCGTAATGAATCCCTGAGTACGCTAATGTCTTTGAACTACGCCCGTCACATTACAGCTTCAGCAGTACCTTTTAAGAGAAAATTCCACGACTGGGTTTAGGATGACTGAATTCGTTAATAATTAATTTTTTTCATTTTTTTCCAGGTGTGTGAATCAAGATTTTTTGCAACGCAAGAACTCCGTGCAATTAAAGTAATGGAAATACAAATATTTACCTCAATATCACATTCACGTGAATAGAAAGGCGGAAATTGCTTGCGAATGGAACGGGTGCTTAATACGTGTGTGATTTCGAAATGATGTGTGGAATTAAGTAGCGCAGCGGTGCAGAAAACCGGAGTCGGGTCCAGATTATTATCGTACGTGTGATTTTCATCAGCTGCGTCAGTGCAATTGGTAAGGAGGTGATTAAAACCTGGCTACCTGAATGCCGTAATTTCAAGCTCGCCCGGGAGGCCTGTGTCTGTTACGGCTGGGTGGAACGGTTAATACGGCCACGCCTTTTTCGGGGTGTGTTTGTGCGAGTGATACGGGGCCGTTAGGTAGCCTTTCACACGCATTTCAAATGCGCTTTCGCCATTACATAATACCTGTAGCGATGAGGAAATCACGCGTCCGGGAATTCGATCCGGATACCTCACGAATTTATGGCTCTTTGACGCTCCCCTTCCCAATCCAAAACAACCTGTTTGTTTAAGGCACGTGTAACTCTAGGGTTTCGTTTCTAAACATCCGTTCATCACTAAATAGTTTTGTCAACAACTTTACAGAAAATTCCTCATTAAAAGGTTTATCATCAAAGACCCGGATCNCTTTGACGCTCCCCTTCCCAATCCAAAACAACCTGTTTGTTTAAGGCACGTGTAACTCTAGGGTTTCGTTTCTAAACGTCCGTTCATCACTAAATAGTTTTGTCAACAACTTTACAGAAAATTCCTCATTAAAAGGTTTATCATCAAAGACCCGGATAATTTTCAAATTTTTTTGTTTCATGCTAAACTTCAGAGTCCCTTACAATCCTGCACGACCACCGTGATCAATCGCTGTGTGTAGGCTTATGTTATTTGGTCACGGTATTTAGAAGTGTTTAATAGCTACTCGCATTCCTCCAGGACATTGACTGAAGTGTTATAACGGCAATTACTGCTGAGTTATATTTGCATGTTTTAATAAAACTCAGAATGTGTTACAAAAACAGCCCGGCAAAATAAATATAAAATTAGGCAGACTGGCTGATGTCAACATATATGTAAATAACCCATAGGTAAAGATAGATAAAAGATAAAGAGGGGCTTTGATCAACAGTTACGGGCGTGCAAGAGTCTAACACATACTACATTATTTGCAAATAATAATCTTCTATATGATACACTCGTATTTCAGTCGTAGCTTTTCATATGAAATTTAAAGTCAAAGATAGTCATAAGTTACACCCCTACCACCAGTGAACTAAGGCACTACTCACACGGTGATACTCAAATCTCTGATACTCGAGGACTGGGATACGGATGCTTGGAGACTCGAAGACTCTGGTTGTCTGTCCTCCTCACACAGCTACTACTGAAGTTGCGGGTTTCCTATCAAAAACGANTAGGTAAAGATAGATAAAAGATAAAGAGGGGCTTTGATCAACAGTTACGGGCGTGCAAGAGTCTAACACATACTACTTTATTTGCAAATAATAATCTTCTATATGATACACTCGTATTTCAGTCGTAGCTTTTCATATGAAATTTAAAGTCAAAGATAGTCATAAGTTACACCCCTACCACCAGTGAACTAAGGCACTACTCACACGGTGATACTCAAATCTCTGATACTCGAGGACTGGGATACGGATGCTTAGAGACTCGAAGACTCTGGTTGTCTGTCCTCCTCACACAGCTACTACTGAAGTTGCGGGTTTCCTATCAAAAACGAAATCTGTATTCAGTTCCCTCCGGGTGTGGTAGAAGTGCGTTTATAGTGAGCGCTTCAGTTTAGAATGTCTAGTGATAGTAGTGATGAGGATATCATTATCCAGTATTATTATTACCGCCGCAGAAAGAGAACAGTGAGAAGATTCTGATTACACCCTTATATCGAAAGGAACAGGAATTGTAGATTATTTGTTGCTGCAAAAGAATTGCAGGAATCAGATACTTAATTCCTTGCATGTTACAGAATGAGAAATGACACCTACGAAAAACTAATCCAGCTCATAGCTCCTGCTGTTTATTATAGAGACACCAACATGAGAGAATGTAAGAGCCCTGGGGAACGAGTTCTGATAACATTGAGGTAAGTGAAAAATCGCATTGTAAGAATAATTTTAGCAATTTCATTTATTCAGGATTTACAAAAGAAAAGGCAGTGGTCTAGTTAGCACATAACAAAAAGCATCGAAATAATGTTCTGGCAAATCAGGAAGTGCTATAGTTCAAAAAGTTTAGAGAAGTGGCCATCCTTGCTCATCCATTGGTAACATGTGGCTTTCCTGGCGGAGGGAAGCTTTGTCCCCGTGTAGTGATGAATGTGAGGAGGATGGGTATGACGAATGTTGTGAAGGTGTGTGGGTTCCTTGCATGGGTACTCGAAATCCGTCCGTTCAATTGTCCTTTATGTCATCAATGAGCCGTAGAACCTGACGTTTGAACAACCGCATCTCAGCGACTGTCAGAGGTCCAATTTCCGGTAGCAAACGGAGAAGAAACATTTTTTTCCCTTTAGAATCTTTCATTTCAGAAACAATTTGTCCTGTTTTTGCATCCATGAAATCTTTGAACGACTTGTCCAAATATGTTAGCGTATTTCGCTTGCGTTTTATTATCGATGTTGAACTGCTGACGGGCTTAGAGGTCTGGGGCGGATCATCTTGGACAACCAAATTTGTTAAAATGTGAACGTCAGAAGGAAGTGGTTGCGATAATGATGTGGCCATGGTGATATCGTCTTCCTCCTCATCAGCCAGGCATGTGTTCTTTAAATAGTGATCAGAAAACTGTTGTGACACAGTAAGGGTAGATAATGACTCATTGGCTACTTCAGTCAAATTCCCTTCTGGCGTTCCCACTGTTCTAATGAAAAGAAGCGTAAACTTCATGGCCTCTGATAAATAATATCGTTGTGTCTTGGTTGCACCTGAACCGCTTGCTGCAGGCTTTAGGTGACGCACAAAACGGAGCGCAAAATTTTCCACTTCTCTTTGCACTAGCTCGCTGTAAAAAGACATAAATATGAATTATCAACCATGATTTAAACATAAATAATCAAGAAAAATAAGTTCTTTCATGGTATCTTTCAGCTGATGTATCGGTTACTATACAACAAAATCATTATCTATTCCAGGTATCTGGGAACAGGATGTACTTTTACACCGGTCTCATTGTACTTCGTAAGAGGACAGATTACAGTAATATACATCGTACGTGAAACTACAAAACTAATTTGGGAAGTGTTGAATCATACCTACATGCCTATTCCAGACGAAGAGCAATGGAAAACAATGTCTGAACGTTTTTATTCACTGTGGAATTTACCCAATTGTTTAGGAGTGTTGGATGGGAAGCACATCCGCATTGAAAAAATTCCAGGGACAGTCTCTACTAATTTTAATTATAAACCGCACCACTCCATAGTTCTAATGGGATGCAGTGATGCTGATGGATTTTTACTATCATTGAAACTGGTTACGCTGGCAGGAATAGTGATGGAGGGATATTTCGTGCATCAGCAATCAAATAGTGAATTACAAACGGAATGTCAAACTTGCCGCCACCCTCAAGATTACCAGATGATGAAAATGAGTGTAACTTCCCTTACTATTTTGTTGGAGACGAAGCCTTTCCTTTGTCAAGATACTTGATGCGGCCGTACCCCAAAAAACTGTTGATAATACTAAAATAGTTTTCAATTACAGATTGAGTAGAGGAAGAAAATCTGTGGAATGTGCTTTTGGAATGATGACGAAAAAATTCCAAGTCTTAAGCAGTTCTATTTGCGCTCGAACTACGCAGGGAGTGGTTGGTATAACAAAATAATTTTGCATTTTTGCATCATTTCATTCGTAAATGTGCAGGTATTCAATATAACAGTTACGAACCACAAGAAAACTTCTAAACTCTTACAACCATTGTTCATCCAAGAGGGGAAATAACACTGCATTCTCGGTCTACCGCTAATGAAGTAAGGAATTATTTAGCGAACTATTTTCTAACACCTCGTGCTGCCCTCCCATGGCAGTGGAAATACAGCATTTGTGGAAGTAAAAAGTTACTTTGATATTGTTTATGAAATGTCATTTTGTGTAGTTTGTAGTTGGTTTTAACATTGTGAACAACATTTATTTCGTGTAACTATTTTTTTGGAATAAAACTAAATAGGTGGCTAAATTGAATTTTGTGGATTTTGTTTTTATACTACATACTACAATGCATTTCATTTTATACTACACTGCAGCGTATATACATAACTCACCTGAGAGCTGAAGCTCCTTGGCTATTTCGTTCCACGCCTTTTATGTTACATATTTCTTTGAATAGCCTTTCAGCTTATAATTATACAGCACTGGAATTTTTTTCACTTCTGCCATAAACTTCAAATTGAACACTACTTGTTCACTCATCGCGGTGAAGGAAACAGCGCAACTGAGCTACTAGGAGACCAGCACGCCGAGTCTCCTAGTCTCTGCGCATCGCTGTTGCCAACTGTTCACGACTGTAATATCCCCGTCTGAGTGTCGCCGCCTAATTACATTGAAACGTCTCTTAGTCGCCGAGTATCCCTGTCGTTCCGAGATTCGAGTATCACCGTGTGAGTAGTACCTAACTGTCACATTTCAAATATACTACAACAAGCCATTCCTGGGACTTCAAGAAGCAATCTAACTGAAACTAAAATTTGTGTCAAAATAACTTTTAGAAATTTGTATTTATCAAGATTTTATGTTAAAATCCTCATATTTAATTTAAACATATTATTTATTTTTTTTCTGAGGTTATATTTTAATCTAGTTAACATCGATATTGTATCACTGCCATTATAAAAAATATGTAGAAAATAAATCCTATCCCATGAACAGTCTTGAGCGACGGTGATGGTGAAATGAGATGAAGATGGAGCAGTGGTGGAATTAAAGGACGAAAGAAAATGGGAGTACCCTGAATAGGCCCGTCGGCTAACAGCAACGTCTGCCACGTTTCCCACATATGAAAATTCGGGTGACCCCACCGGTAATCGAGCCCTGTTCACCTTGATGGGAGGGGAGCGATTCAGCAGCTAGTACACCGTGACTCCCTCCCTCTTTAAATATATACTGTACGTAAAAAATGCTCAGGCTGAAACAAAAACAGAATGATGCGTGTGTAAGTCTGGTTTTTCAGCAGAACATGCAGCACTTAAAAATTAATATTATAATAATGTTTTGCGTTAAAACCCTTTCCTCTGCTAATCTCCTCGATATTTCCTTAAAGCATTTCCGTAACAACTGACAAAATCACGCGTTAAAACAATAATGCTTCGTTTGTTTACATTTGGTTTTATAACAAACCAGCAATTGACGAAAAAAAGTTACAATTTCCATGACTGGAATACCTACATCGTACTCTATTTGTATTTTAACTTTGTAAAACGCAGTATACTAGTTTATCAAACCTATTATTTATGAAACAGTTGTGTAGGAGGAAAGTCAGTTCCATGTTGATACATGGAGATTTTTACCGGCCCCACTGGCATGCGCACTCGACCCCTATATTCACTCTACTGTCTGAAATCGCGAACGTGGAACCACAAATATGACATGTGCCTATTATCCTAGCTTCTAAATTTGATACCCATAGAGAGTGGTTAGTTTTCAACGCACCCAAGCACTACGTGTGTTATCAGTACAATCCTTTAAGAAATAATTAATTTGGTAAATGTTTTTGTTCATTAAGCGCATTTATATATATATATACTTTTTAATTAAATACTGACAGCAAAAGAACGTAATAATGTTTAATAATGGCCACTTTTCCTTTACGAAACAGAGCGGCAAGTTCACAGCAACATATTGTGCTACAGGAATTATGCGACGAAAAAAGATTCATTTGCGCGTTATTTTATTACAACAAATAGGAAAAATTATTTAAATATTCATGTAATACGTTCAGGGCGTTGCCTGCCAAGCCTATAACCACGGAGTTTAAATGGAGAATCACTGTACAAGAATTTCCTTCTCAAAGTGCAACAATTGTCTAAATAACCGTTTCCAACAAAATGTGATGTACTTAATATATTTTACGTAATACTAGTATATTAAGAAATCTTCTTCATTTTTATTTTTAATGTTGTTATTTTAAAATCCAATTTTAACATATGCATTTCATAGAAATACACGCATAAATAAAAGTTTTCGAAAATTTCTAAACGTGACAGCTTTCTCCGAGAAAATTACGTTGGATACTTTTCTTGAAAGAATTACTATTAATGTTGATGCATAGAGAGGGGATTTATTTAACACCGATTCCATACTTAAAGCTCCGTGACNCTATTAATGTTGATGCATAGAAAGAATTACTATTAATGTTGATGCATAGAGAGGGGATTTATTTAACACCGATTCCATACTTAAAGCTCCGTGACCACGTGACTTAGACTTTTTTTTAATATGAGCCANACCACGTGACTTAGACTTTTTTTTAATATGAGCCAGTGTTTAAGACATGCGCAGAAAACAAAACCTTATCTTTAGTTTATGAGCACAAGAAAGATTTGCTAAACTAAATCATTAGCTTCTATACGCTTCTATACGCTTTTGTCCAGACATGTCTAAAGATCATGGTGACTGCTATGTCACTGTAAGTTCATTTATTTGGTGACTACCGGATGCGGAATGGTGGAAATTCACTAGGAGGATTTACTGTTCTAAACTCCAAGATTATATAAGAAAACCACAGTAAATCACAGTGTACTCGCTGCAGTATTAGTCTTTCGATGAAGCTATTAGAATTTATGTTCATTTGAGTTACACTAATTTGAAGCAATTTCAAACCGATGCAGTTTTTTTTTTTTTTGCGTAGTGGAGTGGCGCGCGACTCAGCGATGACTAATTATCGACGACATTCGCTTGACTCCTTCACGTTGTTGTAAACGTCGGCTCTTCTGTGTTGGCCAAATTAATTGAATTGCCGCGATTAACCGAGACGTGGACGGAAACCGGTTCTGGGACTCGGTTTTGGATTAACTCCTAAATTCCGCCAGAAAATTTCTTCGGCGTACTTTGTTAAAGAAGCACTGGGTGCAAATGAGATTTGGCAGGAAAGTGTAATTGCGAGCATTTTGAGTGCTGAACAGGGGCTATTTAACGGATATTAATATAAAAGGCGTACAAGACAAATTGAAGAGAAGTATCAGCACCAGTGAAGTTACTTTACAATATGGCTTAATGAAATACTTCCCATTATGCAACTAAGAGACTTTCTACTGTTGTTACGTATAGATACCCTGTACCATATGTTAATATGATATACTAAAAATCTTAAGCTGTATATAATGTCAGCAGTATCTATACAAGAACAGTGGTACCCAGGGAAATAATACACTGGTTTTAAAGTATTAGTTAACAATATAATTATTTGAATATGCATGAATGTGTGTATATACATTTATAGAAATATTANGGTTTTAAAGTATTAGTTAACAATATAATTATTTGAATATGCATGAATGTGTGTATATACATTTATAGAAATATTATTTTTTTAAATATATTATATACATAATTATGTATATTCCTATTATATATATGCGTGTTTCCTTCTGGGGCGAGTGAACGAGTAATGTGGGTCTTCCCAGACTGGTCCTTNTATTCCTATTATATATATGCGTGTTTCCTTCTGGGGCGAGTGAACGAGTAATGTGGGTCTTCCCAGACTGGTCCTTTACTTTTGTACATTTATAATGTATTGCAGAAGGCCTTCTGGGAGAATACGACTGGCTCCTTAAAAGAGCAGTACCTGAAATGTTCCTCTAATCAGAAAGATAATTCACAACATGTTTCGTGAAGTGATTCGAGAGGGTAAGTTCGTACAATGGAGGAATGGTTCTTGAAAAGGTTTGCGAAATGCATCGCAAAGGGGTGATTTGCCTCTGGGCATCGAAGATGTTGGCGAGTGTGTGTCGCCGGTTTGAATATCGATCGGATGGTGCTACATCGACTATCGTGGGCATGCTCGCGAGTGCGTGGTATCGATGGTGAGTTATACAGCGTCTATTCGTTTAGTTCGAGAATTTGTAAAAAAGCATCGGCCATGCACCATATAACAAATGGCTGATACCCGACACGGAATTTAATGAACGTGGTGATATTTCTGCATATATAAATGAATATATTAATGTCTCATTGGTAAGTTGATATTAAATCGGCAAATAAATAACATTTTAGCAGGAATCAGTCTGCAAGAGCCAGTCAGCAGGAGTCACTCGGCAGGAGTCAGTCGGGAGGAGTCAGTCGGCAGGAGTCACTCGGCAGGAGTCAGTCGGGAGGAGTCAGTCGGCAGGAGTCAGTCGGGAGGAGTCAGTCGGCAGGAGTAAAGTGTATGAATTCATGTATGCTTGAAGACGATGCAAGCCACTGACGATGTGAAATCGAGTATGTCATGTACGACTACATGCATACCTTCAACGAGTGCACAAAAATTACATGGTAAACAATTCTGTTATTGTGCCAAGTCCTTCAGTAAAAGTTGCAATGCGCGGTGACATGAGAAAAGTGACTGTTTTAAGAACACATCTCATGATTTTCTTAGCTCCTATAAATGTTCCAGACAGTTTAGTCGAGGCGATAACTTAAAAAAACACATCAAAACTGATAAATGCAGTATTTTTTTTCGCCCAATGAGAAATAGCATGCGATGACTTCGTTACCTCCTGTTAATACACTACATAAAATGATTGCAGACGACGAGGGAACTCGCACGATGAACCATTACGACAATGACCAGATGCAGTTTATGCAAAGTGATACAATGAAGAAACACATCAAGATATTAAAGGGTTCGTCTACTGGGAGCCAGCTAGTTATGTCGCCAATACCGCCTGCTACATCGATGGTTACTGTTTCCACAGACGAGGCGTTACCCTCTTCTTTAGCTGCAGTACCTACATCTCCAACAGGTNTACATCGATGGTTACTGTTTCCACAGACGAGGCGTTACCCTCTTCTTTAGCTGCAGTACCTACATCTCCAACAGGTATGTCCGAGTCTTTGCCTGAACCACTACTTCGTCATCAGTGTCACTTTTGTGATAAGACATTGGTTTTCGTCTACGGTGTACGGCACCATGAAAGTTTTCATTGTGCCAAGAATCCCTGTCGCATGTCATATTGTGTGACAAGTGCGGTAAGCAGTTCAGCCGTACCGACCATTTACTTAGAGACGCAAAGACTTGTAAAGGTGAAATGCATTTCTCATCAGTACCTCGCTAACAGGTTTGATGCAATCAGGTCTCTTGTGACTTCGGTACATGACCTCGAAAGTGTAATTATCTACCTAACCTGCCCTGCACAGTGTGTCGGTGAAATAAATGTCACGATATTTTTGCACAAGGATAACACAAAAGTGAATAGCAAGATTAATAAAATACTGTAACCTACAACAAAGTTACATATATTGAGATGCATATATATATATATAGAAGAATATTTTAATATTTTTTCGTGTTAATGAAAGACCGAATTAAATTAATTGAATAAAAAATGTCTGTGAAAATAATGGTTTTTTATTTTAGGTTTATCAAATTGGTTAAAATTTAAATTTAAATTTGAAAGNATATTTTTGCACAAGGATAACACAAAAGTGAATAGCAAGATTAATAAAATACTGTAACCTACAACAAAGTTACATATATTGAGATGCATATATATATATATAGAAGAATATTTTAATATTTTTTCGTGTTAATGAAAGACCGAATTAAATTAATTGAATAAAAAATGTCTGTGAAAATAATGGTTTTTTATTTTAGGTTTATCAAATTGGTTAAAATTTANTTAAATTAATTGAATAAAAAATGTCTGTGAAAATAATGGTTTTTTATTTTAGGTTTATCAAATTGGTTAAAATTTAAATTTAAATTTGAAAGGCACAGAAATAGAACAAATGTAATTAAAACGTATTCTATAAATTACTATTCTACTATAGTACTATCATAGAATTAAATAAAAAATACTTTTTAAAATTTAACAACTTAAAAGTTTTCATAAATAATATAGAATTAATCAATTTTGCAGGTAGTCAAAGTCCCGCATCATGCATGTAGATATACTGCAAACTGGAAAAATAATTTTTAAAATAGGTAGAAAATTACAGATATTTCTACGCCTATAAAATATGAGTGTCGACAGAGCTCGCCTGGTAACAGAATCGCCAACTCGCCTGGTATTTAAATCGAGAAATCAACTCCCTATATGTGTTGAAATAGAATCCAATATGGAGGGCGCCGACAGCACCACCTATATTTTAAAAACACAAACACATATGGCTGCCACCTGGTGGCTAAATCACCAGCTCGTCTAGTGGGTAAATCGTGAAAATAGCGCTACCTAGGTTTTCAAAATGAAAACAAATGACAATAAAAAAAANAGCTCGTCTAGTGGGTAAATCGTGAAAATAGCGCTACCTAGGTTTTCAAAATGAAAACAAATGACAATAAAAAAAAACAAGATGCTTGCATGCGATGGAATCAGTTTGGGTGAGGGGGATGGAGGCCTGCCGACTAATTAGCGAAGGCAAGTAATTAGTAGATTAAAAGTAACCAATAAAAAAAATTGGTAAGTGTGGTGGTGGAGGGACCTCTGGAAATATAATTTTTTTTAAATTCGCAATAATAATTTTTTAAATAAACTTTTTATAAATTTTTTGGATTTTGGAGAATTTTTTTTAAGGATTTTTAAATTTTTTTTTGTTTCAAGGTCATCATATGGACACTGGTCGACAGGGCCGCTGTGTAGGGAGCTTAGTCGATCCACCTGCCATCGAACCACAGATCTCCTACATGCACATCTTTAAATAATTATTAAAATAACTTTTTAATTTGTTAAAATTTTGTTATATTTTTTTGGGATTTTTGAAAATTTTTTTTTGATTCAAGGTTATTCAAGGTTACGGACATGAGGTCAAGGTCAAAGTCATTGGTCTATAGCAATGTCACGCTGACCTAACATGGTGGTTGGGTGACGTCACATCATGGTGGCCGGCCGGCGCCGGTGCCAGGTGCTAGTTTTGTCCCATTTTAAATACATTATGCTAGACTCATCGTAATCATTCTACTTATATATACATACAAATATATATAAGTCTATATATAAACTTCTGTTCATTAAATTTCGTTTACTTATGTCAAGTTTCCGATATATCTGAACTGTGTGTTTGTATATATATGTATGTGTATATATATATATATATATATATATATATATATATATACATATACACACACACACATAACCTTGGTTCACAAAATTTCTTGGACTTATGGCAAGTCTCATTTCCTTTTGCCAAAAAAAAAAACAATCAATGTCATGGAGTATTATATTTTTAGATAAACCAAAGGGGTTTTCAACTTAATTACTGTGCCCAGACTACACTGGACATTGCAAGCATGCCGTACTGACAAACTGTCTGTCAAAACACTCGTTTCACAGAGAAGTAAAACATATTTTTGGTTACTGTGAACAGTTCCCTTTCTGCTGACAAACGCTGGTCAACCTTCTCTGAATGATTTCAGTTCTTGTCAGCAGTATTACAAATTATATCTGTAGGATAAGATACTGAAATTATATGCATCAATGGGATATCTGATATATTTGTTTCAGTAGACTAAATGAACAACATAAATATGGAAAATAAATAACAGGGAAAAATTATTTATAGAATTAGCGGAAAGAGGTATATTAAACGTTTTCTGGAAAATGGTTTCAAATTGAGACGTCCGGTTTCTTAAACAAATGCTTCAATTATATGGGATGTAACGAAATATATTAATGATTATTACTGTTGATTGTTTTAATAATTGCATGTTCTCATCAAGGAGCCAATGAAAAACGTACTTTGTTATTGATAATACTGGCAGTGTTAATTTATGAACAATGTCTCCCGTATGTCAAGGATTTCATTTATTAATTGATTTCCTGTTGAGCTCAGTTCAAATTATAAACTCGTTTCGTGCGCAGTATTTCATTATATTGCAAACCACTCGTGATATATTTAACTACAGCGAGAATGCAAGCTCATATTCACAACCACAAAAAACCCCTCCCAACCCCACACTCACAGTAACTAAGTATGTAGCAAAAAAAAAAACATAATTTTAGCACAACAAATTGTTAATTTTTATTTCGGCAGCTTTCTTCGGATGGTAGCGTGTCTGTTGATGATTACCGTTCAAAGTCGGAGACTTAAATTATGACTCCACGAGCTTTAATCTAACTTCTGACCGCTGGTTAAACGGCTTTCAGCAGCGCTGCTGTCGTCGAACCCAACAATTGGCTACGAGGTGTGCAATTCACATCGCCAGAGGTGTGCAATTCACGTTGCCACGTGAAAGTAGCACCTTGCAAGTGCCATACGTATACAGGCAGGTTAAATGATGGGCAATTAGGGACTGGCTCGATTGTAGCAGATTTTATGACTAGTCTGCGCGTGTGTGCTAGTCAGTCACGAAATTCGATTGCGCAAAAATTTCAGAGCAAGGAGTTTTCCCAAATGCATCATCAGGCGGCGTGGGTTCTACTCCTCTCTCTAGGGGCAGTGAATTTCCTTCTTGAAGTCATAGCAGTGATTTTTGGTGCAATCCAGTTTTCAGGAACTGTAGGTAACATTCTTAACACTGTAGTGTTTTTTTTTGGTGGGAAGCGAGGCACAGAATCAACGAAGCTTTAAGGGCAACCCTGTTTTTCGCGCAAGTGATTTAAATGGCGTGACATATTTTAGTCATACAGTCCAACTAAGAACCTGCAGATTTTACACGTGATTTTATTTCGAACAAATAAAAAACCCTGACGCCATTATTTCTTGCNAAAAAAAAATAATAAAAGTACATCACTTATAGAAATGAAATAATTTGCGTTTAATAAAAGTGCCGCATGCAAAACGTTGATTTCTATAAAATAATTATTTTTTAAATATTTTGTTAAGAAGGTTTTTGTTATCCATTACTTTTTAAGCTGTGGCTATGCATTATTTTTAGTGAAAAGTAAAAGACAGCTACCTATCCCAATTTTGTTGTTATACCATTAATGTGTTTTCAAATATGCCTGTTAGAAAACACAATTTTCGACTACGCTGAAAGGCTCTAAACAATGTTTCTTATATGAGAGTTTCCTTGAAAATTATATCGCTTGACCATAGACCGTGTTCTCTTCGTAGTTAAGCTTATTGCAGGGATCTTAGGCAGTTTCGTTTTTTGCCCTACTAGCGCCAGGAAAATAAATGCAATGAGTTAAATAAAAATGTGTGCCTAACTGAAATGTTCCTAACTTTATCCTACATAGTATAAAATAAAGTCACTGGCGCGCGTCTGCCTGTCTGTATGACTGCGCAAATCTCGAGAACCACTTAACATATTTTGACGCAGTTTTTACTGTTATGGTATGAGTTTATTGAGGAAGGATTGTGTAGATTAAAAATTTCCCTACCATTTTTAGGAGCTGAGCATTAACGGTATTAGTGAATCAAGTCGGGAAACAAGTTTGCCACCAGCGTGCTCTCATGGAATACGCTTCCTAATTCTTTAGAGATATAAGAAAATCACGTACGAAAGAATTGTGTAAAAATAAATTATCTACAAAAAACGTTAGTGGGAGAATATATCTATTTTTAATAGATAAGTAGTAATAAGTGTATATACAATTAAAATTACGCAGTATAAACAAACGTAAAATTCATTGACTTTTCTAACCATAAAGAACTTAATCTTTATCAAAATTAATTAATTCATAATTAAAACCTTTTAAATGTAGTTAAGAAATGTCCTTTACAGCATACAATCATCGGCCATGGTTTAAAAGTTATGAAAGCACACTGTCGGAAGCTGCACTATGCAGTTTAGCATGATCGATAGATATTTATTTACCACTAGCTTTTATCCCGCGGCTTCGCTCGCGTTGTGATAGTAACCAACTTATAGGGAGAAATAACGGTATTTGTTAGTAGACAGACACTGATCATAAACACAGAACAGAGCACTATTTTAGGACGCTACTGTACACGATGTTGTAAGTCTTTCCATCTGGCGCTAAGATGTGGAGATTTTGGGCACTCTGCACACGCGAACATGCGACATAGAGCTGGCCATGAGAGAAGCACGGTTTTTCCAAGTGCGCTCTAGCTACCTGTAATGTTTTCCCTTGCACTTTGTTTATAGTAATAGCAAAACTAATCTTAAGAGGGAATTGCAACCTTTTGAATTAGAACGGGAGGTCTGTGGGTATTATAGGGATCCGGGGGATGATTACGTTCTCGCCCTTTCCTACTCCTGTCAGAATAGTGGCACCAATTATGTTCCACCCAAGTTGTGTGAAGCGAAGCCTCGTCCCGTTACATAATCGCGGTGCATCTAAATTTCGCATAAGCATGACCGGAACGCCTAATTTTGATTAGAGCTTATGTGAGGGCACACCTGACAATTATAGAAAATTCAGGAACTCTACAGGATATGAAGTGCTCTGTCCTATATCCATGACTGTGTCTACTGACAAATACTTCGTTGTTTATCCTTGTACCTCTTTCAAAATGTTACTATTAATTTTTTTAAACGACGTCATTTTTTGGTGCTAGAATTGCTGATTTACATAGCCACTGGTCATCATTTATATTTCTTTGTAGATCTGGGTAAACGCTTGCAATCAGTTCCGTATCACTCTGCACCAAATTACTAAATCCCCCATTAATGACACAAAGCCCTCGGCATCTTTTTCTAACCGCCTATCTTCAATTATCATTAGTGTATCAGCATAATGTCCTGTATCAACGTCATTGTAGAGGTATACTCTCATATTTGTCGTCAAACTGAATTTCTCTACATTTGCCCATAAGCTTGACGACTTGAAACAGGCTTTGATTTCATCTGCAGGTGTGCCCCTCTGAATCACAGGTAGAGTTTGGTGGAAGTCACCAGCCAGCAATACAGCCATCCTCTCATAATGTCTGTATTGTTTCGTATATCCTGTAGAGTTCGGTTTAGGGCCTCTATCGCTTTTTTGTGAGACATTGTGCTTTCGTCCCACACTACCAACTTATATTGAGGCAGAATTGTACCCCGAGCGCTATTTTTACTAAAATTGCAGATGGGTGACTCTTCCCGAGCAAGATTCAGTGGTAACTTTAACACGGAATGCGCAGTTGGCCCCCGCTCAGTAGTGTGGCGGCTATGCCGGAGGAAGCCACGGCTACAGCAATTTCTTTGTCTTTTCTTATATGGGCCAGAAATAAATTTAACAAAATTGTTTTTCCCGTTCCACCAGGGGCATCTATAAATAAGCGTGCACCATTCCCTGACTCCACTTGACGTAACATTTGGTCAAACACGTGTCTTTGTTTCGGTAATAACCGGGGCACTCTTTCGGTCACTTGTTGCTGCAACACTGGGACATCATAGTTTAACTCTCGAACAATTTCGCCTTTTAAGTCTCTTGCATCTTATCGCTAAACTTTTTACTCAAAATTGCCATTATTTTATCTTCATATTTTTGCAAGNTTAACTTTTTACTCAAAATTGCCATTATTTTATCTTCATATTTTTGCAAGGGCTTCGTAATAAATGTATTCATTAAATGTAATGTCTGCGTGTGTCTGCTGTAGCCGTTGCAAAATGTCATCCGCCATGTACTCTTTGTACTTACCCCACAACTTTTGGGGATTGCTAAGGCCGCAAGACTATATGAGGGTTGCATATAGTTCCCTGATTTTGGCTGGTGACCGGCA
Organism: Clitarchus hookeri; assembly: GCA_002778355.1. NCBI lineage: Eukaryota > Metazoa > Arthropoda > Insecta > Phasmatodea > Phasmatidae > Clitarchus > Clitarchus hookeri. Next base: position 200,343 of record NQII01000467.1, on the reverse strand, counting down.
CTACACAGCTATCTCCATGGTTTCATCCNTGTTGCTGCAACACTGGGACATCATAGTTTAACTCTCGAACAATTTCGCCTTTTAAGTCTCTTGCATCTTATCGCTAAACTTTTTACTCAAAATTGCCATTATTTTATCTTCATATTTTTGCAAGGGCTTCGTAATAAATGTATTCATTAAATGTAATGTCTGCGTGTGTCTGCTGTAGCCGTTGCAAAATGTCATCCGCCATGTACTCTTTGTACTTATCCCACAACTTTTGGGGATTGCTAAGGCCGCAAGATTATATGAGGGTTGCATATAGTTCCCTGATTTTGGCTGGTGACCGGCACTACACAGCTATCTCCATGGTTTCATCCCAATGATTATCATTCTCTAACAGACGCAGATATTCACATGCCTCTATACGTTACGCATTCCTGACCATTGAGAGCTCTAGGTCTCTATGGCTTGTCGGAATCCGGACGTGATACAGCAGCATACACAAACAGAAACATTCAACATTTGTTACATGGACGGAGTACACACGGCCGAGGGTATCTGATGATTTAACTCCAGGTCAATTTTCAACAGACGTGCCTTGAACGTGGCGTTTGCACTCCTTTCTTGAAGTGTTCCAAGTGTAGTAACGGGGAACTTCGGCATACAACAAAATTTTTGAGAAAGATTCGGAATGACAAAGCTGGAAAAAGGCTGTAAGTGTGGTCTTGAGTGGTGATGAGACCCTTTCATTGAAGTTGTTCTCATTAAAGTACACGCGCTCCCCGTTAGCTAAGTGCACGGCAAGATGAGTAGAAGTGGGATGTCTCTCACGTAAGGGGAAACCAAGGAACCGCCACTCTTCCTCGTTTTTACTGACATAACGCCCTGCTTGAAAGGTCTGGACTTCATTAACGGGCTGCAACCCACCTTCATTTCTGAGATTGAATATCGCCTGATCATATATATTTAATAGCGCAGACAGAGCTGCAAGCTTCTACATTAATGTAAGCATTCAACATTTTACATATAATGTGCGAATATGGCACAACCCAGGTTATTGTCTAAGGATGCGAACGTCCCGCTGAGAACCTTGACAGTGACTTTCCTACCACCATCGTCTGGTGCTCTGCGTCTGTATAACGGGTAGCCTTTGTCATTGTGCATGGTTTATTTTAGTAGCGTTCGTGGATTTTTTTTGTACATTTCCCACCTTTCATGCAAGGCGATGCTGGGTTATGCACGCCACATGCATCGTGAACCATGTTTCGGACTATGGTGTCGTACAAATCTTTATCTTGCGCTGGATCAGGAATCTCAGTGCTTATTAAGTCGTCTATTTGGTTGGGGCGCAGCTTCTCGCCGAGCCATATTAGGATGTGCACATGTGGCAAATCTCGTTTTTGTTATTTAATGGAATACATGTAGCACTGTACGTTTCAGAATATTTTGCCTTTGGTAGTAACATTCATTATATTTTGTACTTTTAAACGAAATACCATAGCAACTTACTCGTGTCTGTCAGTAGCTATTTGTCCGGACATTAGCTCCTCCGTAATTTCCTTCCATGAAGGATTGCAAGTGAAATTGAATAAAAGATCGGGTCTACCGTAACTCCGTACATAGGCGAATGCATCCTGGGTGTATTCGTGCAGGTAGCGGGGGCTGTTGGCGAATGAAGACGGAAGAATTACGATTTTACCTAAATCACTGTGGTTTACATTAGCATCACTATTAATAGCATCTTGCAGAGGTATGTAATTCTCAATTCGCCGCTTTTTTTTATTTAAAGAGATGCAGCGGAGGCGTTCGCTTTCTACTTTCATATACAAGTCGACCAGAAATTGATGAAAAAGTTGTCTGCACCGCGCGAAACGGTTGAAATCATTATCTTGCACTATCATGCGATACGCAAAAAAAAATATATACACGAAACTTTTTTGTTCAGAACAGGCTGTTTTGTTACAGGATTAATGAGTGGAATTTCAAAATGACATCCCTCTTGGCCCTTCCTATAAATCAACGGATATAGCAGGGCCTCATAAAACTTATGAGTGTCGGCTACCCGTCTGAACGTATTGTTATGTGCTCGCAGGACAATGAGAACTCGCAGGGATGAGAACTGGTCGCTGCTCACCACTGCAGCGATTTCATTAATTCAAGGTGCATTGTAGCGCCTCTCATACTCTCCACGCGGAGTCCGACCAGTATGGATGACTACCTTAAAATCCTCTTGAGGCAGGTTCTCTGAAGCGGTTTTTAATGTGTTTATCAAGATGTTGTGTTCATGCAACATTCTTTGAATTTTCAACTCCGTGTCTCTTTCAACTCCTTGAATAAATTGGCAGCGGCGCAGTTGGTTTCAATTTGTTCGTTACAAATGAAATATACCTGCAAGAATCTATGTTGTTCATTTACAGCTGGAAAAAGCGCACCTATTCTATAATAAACTTGCCCTTGAACAGTAAACGTTGGCGATAATCCGACCATTATTATCTCTCTGTCAACTCCAAAACATGTAATTTGGAAACATGAGTTGTACTTTCTAATCCTGTTTAAAAAGCGCCGTGATTCATCAAGGTCATACAAAAAGAGAGTTTTCAGAGACTCTTCTGGCTCACCAAGTAAAGGAAGGGAAACTTTCCTGCTGGAACAGCACTTCCCTGTGGTCTCATCTTTCCATTTCAAACCGCTACAAAACCGGCACGACTTGTCCATGAGTTTGATTACAATAAGCCTGTGATTCTTATAATCAATTAAGGGATTGTAATGAAATGCCGCGTCATTAAATACAGACGAAGTGTTATTTTGAAATGCTCGTCGACGTTCCGCTTGGAGTTCCGCGTTTACGATTCTTCTCGCCTGGGACTGTTCAGGTGTTTCGGATGCCCTTAAAGCAGCCTGTCGTTCTGTTTGTTCTTCCAGTCGTAGTTGGGTCTAAACAGGCGTTTCGGAGGCTCTTAATAGGGTTTGACGCTCAGCCTGTTCATCTAAATGCAACTGCGTTTGTTCACGCATTTCTGAGGCTCTCAAAGCGGCTTCAGGCTCTGCCTGTTCATCTCGACGGAGTTGAGTATCGGCAGGAGTCTCTAATATCCGGAGATGTTCCTGGCGTGCGGCCTGTTCTTCGAGCCTTTCCTGAATCTGAGCAGGCGATTCAGCGGCTCTCAAAGCAGCTTGTCACTGCGCTTGCTCTTGTCTTCTCAGTTCAGCATCTTCTGAAGACTCTTGCGACCGAGCAAATCTTTTCGCTTGTGCTTGAGACGATGCTCTTGAAAGACCTAATTTTCGTTTGCAAAGCATTATTTATTTAACAGACTATGAAAAACTATACAAAAAAACGGCCAAAAAAGTAAACAAAAACATGTACCAAACCAACAAATCCATATCAAAGTGCCAATCAGTACCAAATGTCAATCCAGTCTAATAAATTGAACAATATTCGAATATTCCTAAACAATAAAACCAAAACGAAAAGCGAATCAAAGGGAACCAAAAGTAAATGTAGTCAATTGAAACTATTTGAAAGCCATCTATCGTCAATTTTTAAAACTTCAATTGGTATGTCGTTTATCATATAATGGATAAAGGAAATAACATGTTCAGTAAATTTTTTGAGATATTTTCTCGTGATAAAAAGTAGACAATATCATATTTCAACCATCCAACTACGTATTTCTGTGAAATAAATTACGTCGATCTGTTGTTCGGTTGCAACGTTGCGTTGTTGACGTTGCATTGTTGACGTTTCAATGTTATTCCGTTTGTGTACTTTTCCATTTTCCAATAAGAATTTCCCCGAGGGAATGAGATATTTTCTCGGGATAAAAAGTAGCCTATGTCACTTCCCGGCCCTCCAACTATCTCTGTGCATAAAATCACGTCGATCCGTTTCTCCGTTGCAATGTGAAAGGACAAACAAACAAACAAACTTTCGCAATTATAATATAAGTATAGATCCTAATAGTTTTCTGCCAAATCACTGACCTTTTGATTATTTGGAAAAATGATCGGGAATGTATGTCTGAAGATATATTACATCGACTACGGAGTGCACCAGGGTTAGAAGATTTAAATTATTACCCGAACATAATCGACGAAGCGTTAATTGAAGTAAACAAATTAGTACCATCTCTAGCAGGCAAATCCATTACACAATTTGGTCTTTAGTTGCCAGTTAACGCTAATTCAGATCTTAACAATTCTGAATTATTGAGGGAGAAATCGTATGATAAATCTTGGCATTTACAAACCCTCAGACAGAAAGAACCAAGTCTGAACCCTGACCAGAGAGCAGTTTATGATACCCTGCTCTTATCCATAACAAAAAAAGAAGGCAAGATGTTTTTCCTCGGTGCTCCGGGTGGCACAGGTAAACTTTTCTTAATTAATTTTCTTTTTACTAAAGCTAGATCTAGCGGTAATGTTGCCCTTGCCGTAGCATCATCTGGCATTGCAGTCACTCTTTTAGAAAGAGGAAGAACGGCAAATGCGACATTCAAACTTCCCCTGAACGTTTGTGATGATGGTACAAGCGTATGTCACATTTCAAAACAAAGTAACACGTCTAAACTAATACAGAACTGTTCATTGATAGTTTGGGATGAGGCTACTAAGTCGCATAAGACTTCCGTCGAAGCTCTGGATAGGATCATGCATGATTTAAGAAATACAAATACACCTATGTGTGGTTGCACGGTTTCATTCTCAGGAGATTTTCGTCAAATATTGCCGACGGAGGTGAGAGGTACTAGAGCTGATGAAGTCAATGCATCATTAAAAAGATCGTATCTTTGGCCCAACGTAACAAAACTAGCACTCAAACAAACATGAAAGAACTTATGTCTTTAGAAAATAACAGCATGTTTCTGACATGCTACTGAAAGTCGGAAATAGAGAGCTTCCAATGGATTGTGGAAACATTTCTCTCAATAATGATATATGTGTTTTAGTCACCGACCACCAACAACTGATAGATAACGTACACCCTGAAATACACGACCTTTCAAATAAGACGCTATTGTGGTTCAAATGAAAGAGCGATATTATCGTTTACTAATGAATAAGATGAAAAAATAAATAATTAGTGCTTGCAAAATTCAATGCGCAAACACAAGTCTATTAATCAGTAGATACAGTACTCGGCATTGAAGAATCTGTGCATTATCCCACAGAATTTGTTAATTCATTGAATCCTTCTGGCATGCCACCACACTAACTGATTTTAAAATTTGGAGCTCCCATAGTTTTATTGCGAAATATAAACTTCTGAAATTATGCAACGGGACACGATTAAAAATAAAAAAATTATAAAGTTATCTCATTGAAGACTGTGGTACTCGAGAAACTGTTTTAATACCTAGAATACCAATGATTCCCTCGGATTTGTCTTTTAATTTTAAAGAGTCTATTTTCCAATTTGAGTTGGTTTTGGTATGATCATAAATAAGGCACAGGGTCAAACACTTAATGTGGCTGGAGTGGATTTGGGTGGAGCATGTTTTTCATACGGACAACTATACGTAGCCCTTTAGCATATCACGTCAAACAGAAAACCTTTTTGTGCTGGTGGTCGGAGGCAAAACGTCTAATGTTGTAAACAAATAAATTTCCTAAACTACTATAATATAATATTGTTATATTAGAGATGTTTGAATGTGGATAAAGCGAAGGAGGTAGGTATGACAGGATCATGGTAAACGGAGTTCCATAATATCTGCTTACCCCTCTGGGAGAAAGGCGTTACATGTATCTATGTATGTTATATATGATAGTAGTTTACACTAATTTACTATCATATTCTATTGTAATGGTATTTTCCCTATTTATTTATAAGTACATCGCTGAAAAAACTAAATTGTACTCGGGCGAAGTCGAGTCGGGTTGATAGTCATTCTATAAAAATTAAAGTATTTATTAGCAAAACGTTTTTCAGCAATGTAATGTAAACGTTAAACTGTCACGTATTCTAAATTTGGCACGATATCTATGAGATGAAGTTCAAGCTGAGAATAACAATTTTCGAGAAAATGCCAGGAATGAAACTTTTTCCATTTTAGAAGATAGTGTTTGAGTAGTTTTGAAATTATATTTTTAAGGAAGTTAGGTGAATGGTAGAAATAAGGATGATTAAAAATGATCGCCACTGCTGCTAATAATGTGCTCGTTAAATTTGACAATTTGTGCCAGGGTATGTGTAATGTATCAAGAGCGTACAATTTTTCGGCAATTAATAAATATAACATTTATTGGTAAAAGAATATAATAAAAAATAATCGCAAATTTTACGTGCAGTTTCTTATTTGTGACTGAAGTGGCCAATTTTCACGTTTACTGAAATTACAATTTACACACTCCAGTAACATAGGTTTTCCTCTGTAAAAGCAGTCTCCTCATTTTCTACCTTCCTGCCATACGTAAAGCTAACGTTGCCATATAACCCAACGTTTTACACTGATATGCCAAAAGTCAAAGGGTTGAATACTAGTATCGTGTAGGCCCTCCTCTAGCCCGGAGAGGTGGCCACGGTGGCCGAGCGGTTAGCCTGCGCGCCTCCCAACACCTCCCCGGCCGGGTCACTTCGGATTTTCGCACGTGGAAATCATGCCGTACGGTTCGAGTTTTCTCGGGGATCTCCCGTTTCCCCGCCCTTTCATTCCGGCGCTGCTCCATATTCACCTCAATCACCCTCATCGGCTCTCAAGACCTCGCTCGAGCCGCCCTAATCTCTACACTCACTCTAGCCCGGCGAAGCGCAGTTCCTCGTCGTGGCATCGATTTCACAAATGGACGAAACACCCGTGGAGAGATGTTTACCCATGTCATCTGGATAGCTACCCACAGCTCCTACTACTTGCAGGTGCAGGATCTTGGATGCGATTGGACCTCCCCACCACGTCCCATAAATGCCTGACGGGGTCCATTGCGGGCGAACGATGTGGCCACAGCAGTCGTTGAAACTCTCCAGAATGCTCCTCGAACCAATTCGGAACAACTTGTGTCAATGTCATGGTACATTATCCTGCTGGGATATTCCATCGTTGTTGTGGTACGTGAGTCCGTGAAGTGCTGCAATGCAATGCCACGTGAATTCAGAGCAATACTGATACAGGTATGGGTACTCCCAAGACATAACGGTACGGTGGCGCGCCCGGCTATTACCTTTACATACAGCTTTTGGCATATCACTGTAATCATAAATCGATAAAGTGAAATTGTTAATTGGTAAGAAAATGAAATATATAGCGATTCGATTTCATGTGTTTAAAATAAATTAAAATTAAAATATATTTAAATCTAAGAAAAAAAATCGTTAATTTTTTAATACGATTTTAACACGTGAAAATACTTTCCCCAAAACACCGCCAACTTTACTGTGTCCACGTCAGCCTGTGTTTACTTTCAACTATAAGCCTATGCAATAAAAAGCAGTGACTGTTTTAAAATTACCGCATAGAATGTTCTTAATTAGACGCTGCACACCTTACTGGAGAAGTAATTAAAAACGTCTCCCATGTGAGAAAAAAAAATGCGACCCGGAAAATAAGGGGAAAGGAACATGCCAAAAGCTACCGAAGTGCATGGGTCACTGAAATAAAATTTGTTTGTGAGTCCAACACTGAGGTGAAGTAAAAATGTACTGGGTGTGATGACTAGAGGAACCTGCTTTTTCTCGAAAAGTGTTTTACGTGCAAACCTGCAGTTTTCCTTTGGTTTTTGGCCACGTGTCTTTCTGGGAAGACGTTATCGTATTTGACTGGTCAATCAGCGTTAAGTTACTCCGTTACTGACCGCCTGTGATTTGCGGTCAGGCACTTACGATGCGCCCAATTTAAAACCATCCAGTCGCAAAAATGGATCTTGATGACGAAGCGTCAAATACTCTTAAAAATGGCAAGACAAAAAAGACGAGGATCAGCTGTGAAATAGAACCCACGATCTTTATAATGCTAGTACGTAGTCCTGTCCACGAGTTAAAGTCAAAATTAGAGTTTTACACGTCATAGTTATGAACAGAGACTAAAAAAGAGATGTCCTGATATAATCGGAATCCGAACCACACATTCTCCGTGCTCAGGAATGTTTAACAATGCTGCGGGTTTGGTGGCGAAGCGTTGCCAGTACGGCCTTGAGTACGACGCACACAAGGCCAGTACGGCCTTGAGTACGACGCACACAAGGCCAGTACGGCCTTGAGTACGACGCACACAAGGCCAGTACGGCCTTGAGTACGACGCACACAAGGCCAGTACGGCCTTGAGTACGACGCACACAAGGCCAGTACGGCCTTGAGTACGACGCACACAAGGCCAGTACGGCCTTGAGTACGACGCACACAAGGCCAGTACGGCCTTGAGTACGACGCACACAAGGCCAGTACGGCCTTGAGTACGACGCACACAAGGCCGGATTGCTCATTTACGAGGACAAAAATGAACAGTTTCGTTGCTTTAAAATAAAACAAAACACTTGGTATTAGGTAGTAGAATAGTAAAAAGACAGAACCGTAATAAAAAAGGTTCGAGGAAGCAACACAATAGCCAGTGCTGGCGCGCTTTGCCTCACTGTTTCTCGCACGGCAAGCGTGAGCCAGTTGCGGCTATAACTTAGACGGAGTAACTACGCATGTGTTGTGTTCTGTGTCCGAAAATGGTGAAGTTTAAAACATGGAAGGTGAAGCGTCAGGTGTGTTGTTCTTTTTTTTATTGGTTTTTGTCAATTGTTTCAATAAATCAGGTAGTTATATCGATTTGAAAAAAGACATATTTTGTACAAAAAATAGATATAATTTAGTTTGCAGACCTTTCACAAAACGTTCTACTTAGTTCCATTACATATTACAATTCCTAAGTGTCAACCACTCATAAGAATTAGAAAAAAAATAAAAAATCCGGTCCCCTTACTGCCCGTTTATTAAATAAAGCTGTTTATTTCCAGGCAGTCGCGCTCACCCTACTCTGCAGGAGAGAAAGTNGTAGTCACGCTCACCCTACTTTGCAGGAGAGAAAGTGTCATAGAAATTAACTGTTTTTAGTGTTAAGAGACGCTCGTTTTTTTAAATTTTGGTCATTGAAATGTAATGAACGATTAGTACAGTACATAATGGACCAAATAAGCGTAATTTACCCATCTGAGACATTCGTAAAACATTAAAAAGATGTCGTGAAAGTGTTTGTGACAAAATGGCACGACGGCTTCAAAGAAAAGCACGCAAATTGGCTCAATAAAGATTTTAAGCTCCCGGAGATGCATTCAACGCATGCAACAACCTTACCACAGCCTACTTCTTCGGAAAAAAGGCTAGGAAGACCGAAAAAATAATGTGACGTTAGCTGCGACCGAAGTAGGAGAAGAATGCTTAACAGTTATGTCTCGCGTCTTACCCCCGAAAAGCTTTGTTCTGCGGCTGAATCAAGCTTGGTAAAATCTGGCAAGAGGACGGCAGCTCAAGTTATGAAACTTGCCATAAATTCTACCGCGAAAAGGTTAAAAAGGATGAAACAGGCTCACATATGTTTTAAAAGTGTTGTGCCTTACAGTGCTGAAGAAGCTTTAGGTCTCATAGTGGATCTAAGCTTGACGAAGGAAGACTATGTGACAATTCGGCTAGGGGCAAAAAAAAAAGCGGCAGATATATATACCCTTTCTACCATGTGGTGGCCGATGCAAAAAATAAATGTTATCAGCTAAATATGGAAATAACAGAAAATGAAGCTGTGGTGCCTTTACAAGATCTAGTAGACCACACTATAAAGAGACTAGCAGAAGTACAATCAGGCGTTATTTTAAACAATATGCACGAAAACAACGGCACGTTAGATGTATATTATAAGTGGGGATTAGATGGTAGTGGAGGGCACAGCATATATAAGCAAAACTTTACCAATAATTCAATTTACGCTGATTCAGACATTATATTATGTACCATGGCGCCTCTGGGGTCTCAGAAGGGAAAGAAGGAAACAAGAAAATGTACTGGAAAAATCACACTCCGTCTTCGACAAGATATTGTCGTCCAATTTCATTTAAATTAAAAAAGAAAANCAATGGCGCCTCTGGAGGTCTCAGAAGGGAAAGAAGGAAACAAGAAAATCTACTGGAAAAATCACACTGCGTCTTCGACAAGATATTGTCCTCCAATTTCGTTTAAATTAAAAAAAGAGAATGACGAGAACATTAAAGAGGAGTATAATAACATTGAGAAGCAAATAAAGCAATTGACACCTACATCCATTGTTTTGGGAAACAGAACAATCCATTTCAAGCACATTCTGATTTGCACAATGCTAGATGGCAAAACGATAAATGTTTTAACTGAAACAAAAAGCACACAAGCTTGTAACGTTTGCAAAGCCACACCCGTCTTAATAAATGATTTTGAAAATGTTAAAAGGAGAGCAGTTGACCCAAATACATACCGATTTGGTCTTTCTGTCTTGCATGCTCATCTGAGATGCTACAAATATTTATTACATATATCTTATAAATTAGAATTAAAGCAATGGCAAGCCAGAGGCAAAGAAGATCAATAATTGGTTAAAGAAAGGAAGAAAACTATCTGCAACGATTTTTTCAAAGGAATGGGGCTTGTTGTCTACCAACCAAAACAAGGAGGAGGTAATAGTAATGATAGAAACACGGCTAGAAAGTTTTTCAAAAACCCTGAGCAAGTATTCGGAATAACAGGAATCTCGCAAACGTTGATTGGACGATTTTCAAATATTTTATGTGCAATTTCATGTGGCCATTATATAAATTAAGAAAAATTTGGGGCATATTGCTATGCCACAGCTGAAATGGTGGTCAATCTTTATGGTTGTTACAGAATGAGTGCAGGTGTACATACAATTTTGATCCACGGAGCTGATATAATAAAATCTCTTGCGTTACCAGCGGGACAACAATCGGAAGACGTAATAGAAGCCAGACACAAAGACTATAAAAAGTTGAAACAGTCTCGAATAAATACAAATACAGACATTTTCCACTGGATAATTATATCTTCAAATCCTATAATTACAAGCAAAAGGAAAAAACCCAAGAAAACAAAAGAGGTTTTCAATAATGTCGTAGTTGGGATGTTGCGGGTGCCTACATTTCTCAGCGGAGTTGAGGACCATGTGAACGAAGATGAGGATGAATCTGATGAACACGAGGATGATATTTAGAGCATGTGATTTAAATTAAGATACTCTTTGGTATTAATTTAAATAAAAAAACACACAAAACCTTTCTTGTTTTATTTTTTTTAGAGGTAGTAAAACCCCCTACAAAAACTTATAAGGTTTTTTTTTTGTTCATATTCATATCAAAAAGTTCAAGTTAAACTTCGCCAAATCAAACAGCCATATAAAACATAAATATGATTTTTTTCCTCGTAAATTAGCAATCAGTCCTTTTGTGCGACGCCTTAAAAACCGCTCACGTGTTAGTTAGTATACGTGACGCNTTAGAGGTAGTAAAACCCCCTACAAAAACTTATAAGGTTTTTTTTTTGTTCATATTCATATCAAAAAGTTCAAGTTAAACTTCGCCAAATCAAACAGCCATATAAAACATAAATATGATTTTTGTCCTCGTAAATTAGCAATCAGTCCTTTTGTGCGACGCCTTAAAAACCGCTCACGTGTTAGTTAGTATACGTGACGCACAACGAAGGTAAACATGTCAAATGAACATTATCATATTATTAGACCGATCTTAGAGACCACGATAAATTGGAACATAACAATGGAAAGCTAAGTTCGAAGGTAACTTCAGAAGTTTTCTTCAGCAAACAACCAACCACCATATTTCCTGCCGTTACCTGTCGATGGGTATCTGCGTTTACGTCCTCATTACTTAGCGCGTAGTTAGTAAGTACTTCATTCGATTGCTCGCTGTCGATTTATCTACCTCGCACATCCACCTTGTCGTAGGCGGGATGAAAAAAAAAGTATTACAAGGTGAGTGGTGGAAGGTGACTTTTAATGTTGCTTGTTTAGGTTGTCAGCTTAATAGCTTAATTAACCGTTCAAGGTTATAAATTACACGCCTCCATCACTTAAGGTGAGGCAGTACAGGGGTGTCAATAAGGCGACCAAATGACCTCATATGCGGCAGTAAACTTGATATGCACACAACTAGAACTAAATGCTATACTATGAGAGTTCAAATACTTCGCATTCTGTTTACTTATATACAATTTATATTTTCAATGTGGCGTGTTTGCATTTCTTGGTCCATCATAAAAGTGTCGTAATCTCTGTCGTAATTTAACAGCATTTGGTTATTGATAGGTAGTAAGCAAAGCAATAACTTAATTTCCTCGTTGCTGTACTAAAGTTTTTTAACATTATAGGCATTATTTTTAAACAAAGACTTATGGGCAGCAAAAAATTACAATCTTGACTATAGTGCGGTGACACAGCATTCGAGTGGAGTAGAGCAATTTCGGCGGTTCTTAACATCAAGGTCTTGAGAGCCAATGAGGTGAAGTGGGGCGAATATGGAGCAGCTCCGGAATGCAAGGGCAGGGAAACGGGAGTTCCCCGAGAAAACCAGCATGATTCCCACGTGTGAAAATCCGGGAGCAACCCCACCTGGAATAGAACCCAGTTCGCCTAGATGGGAGGCGAGTAATATGGACTCTACACCACCGCGGCCCCTCTGCATTCGAGATTCATGTGTAACGGCTAAGTGTTGGTTTCTGGGCAAAGAGAAAGGTAGAATGTTTGACTCTGGAATCCTACTTGTGTACCGCAGGGGAATTATCTGTTTTAGCAGTTTCCCGATATATAGCGGTGGCCAACTTTTGTTGATAACAGATTACAATATCAAGCCGTCAGTTTAAGTGAGTCGCTAGTTATGTTAGTATGTGTTTCTTTGCTACCCGTGGAAGACTATCACCTCAGAACAATTACAGCGAATATTGTTCATATATACTCCGGGTATTAATACGGGCATTTAAACTTCTTCGTTTTCTTTCCATACGTGATTTTGAGAAGGTGTTTTTCTTCTGTTCAGTCTTAAATGCTTTATTTTGACACTAATCAATTTTATTAATGAATTCGGTAACTAAAAGGAAATAAAATTTTTTTTAGAAAGGCACATTGAATAAATATGCAAGATGTTGTTTAACTCGGATAGCGAATCTGAATGTGGTTCTAACGATGTGGAAGAAGATTTTATTAGCCCTAATTGCCAGAATTTCGACAAAAGTCAAGAATCTAGTGGGAAAAGAACGTCGAATGTGCTCCTGGCAGTATTGAGAAAGTTACTTATTATGTTTCATTTGGTAAGATATAAGTAATCATAAAAAAAAAAAAAATATTGCCCTCATTTTACTGTCAAGATGTAAGCATCACAGCATTAGCTTAAGCCATCGCATATTGTGGGTATAATGTTGAAAGTTAATAAAACACTGATAATGAAATACAGGTGTATTAAGCTGTATGGCCGAATACTGAAAAAGTGCAATAAATATTACGGGAGAGAAACAGTTTCAAGTGGCGTTGTGAAAAAGAGTCCAGAAGTCGTACGCTGGATAGAAATTGCTCAGTGTAACTGTCTGGAAACAAAACAGACGCTAATAAATTAAGTACTTGTATTGAAGCACAGATGTTCATTATGTACATAATACACCAATAGAGAAATCAGATCTTGGACGTCTAAGTATGCCACCAACCGAGCTACAGATCACGCCCAAGTATACGAATATGGTTGCCCAAATCCAGCTGTTGAACCATCATTCACACGAGACGCAAATATGAAATAAATTCGTGTCTCTTTAGGTTGTTGATATCATGCAGAGGTTATAAAAGTTAATAATTTTACAACAAAAGAACTATTTGACACTTACAACTGCACTGTCAGTTCTCCGTGCCACAGTGAGAGACGATCGCTTCGTATTTTTGAAAAAAGTCGCCTTCGTGTTGATGTTGAGGGAACACGGTTGGAACGAAGGCAAAGGGATAGTTTTACTCTTTTCCGTGATGTTTTGAGACGTCTATCAAACTGAATACACAACAATCGATGGACAGCTGGTTTTCGAGGACGCTGTCCCTTAAAAATGTTCAATATCTTGGAAGGCCGAAAAGTATGGAATTAAAAATCCTATGTTCACAAAGAAAAATAGCACTAGCCAATTTTTTGCGATCGTAGTCTGGGCATTATCATGGCGAACGTGTGTTATCTCCTCTGGAAGCTGGGTTGGAATGGAAGTGGACAGCATAATGTACTGGTCAGAAATTTCGGACGTCATCAGTTTCGCATTCAGACATTGACATCTATGAGTCACAAGCGTTAGAATTAAAATCAATAATTCTACCTATATACTCGTACATTACTTCTATACTAAAGTGAATATTTAATGGTTCTATATCATTTATCTTTGGCAAAATTATAAATACCGACCAGTTGTGAATAAACAAACTCAGGAAAGAGTGCCCCTGCAATAAACATTTGGCAAGATTTATTTTCCGTTATGTGTAAATATTACATGTTTGCGTATATGTTCTTTTTTATATACAGAATGACTTGAATTCTGAGGTTTTGATTTCGTAATTATCCTTTCACATTCGCACTAAAAATAAACTTATGAGAGAAAAAGAAACCCTAGGTCTCGGAGTCAATTATGTTGGTGTCGTATCTGTTAGTAGTATTAAATGTGTTGTCTACTTTCCGCCGGTAAATGCAATATACAACAATTTATTTGTCTGTAGTGTGTAAGTAATTTGAACTATAACAATAGAGCCTGCGATATATTATTTCGTAAATAGTCACCTTCAACTGTTTTATTTTAAATAACTTATACATTTCAAACACTGCTACTAAAAATGAGTGCATTACGAGTGAAAAACTACCACATAGTGATAAAACTGTGATAAATGATCATTGCCATTTTTGGATAATTACCGCAAGTCATATTGCCATACACGTATTACACGCGGACTGATGCATCATTTTTGGATTGACACTACGCTTACGACAGATAAGTTTGTATTTTTGGATTGACACTACGCTTACGACAGATAAGTTTGTATTTTTAGAGTTTCAAAAATGTAGGAACTTTGTTATATGGAATGTTATATCACTACGAATGTTATTGGCATCACGTGTCTTCAAAACATTTATTACAGTCTCTTTGCTAGTTACAGTTAGTGGAGACGTACATGCATACATACATACATACTGTCATGGAGTCTAATCTTATAAGCCTGTCTTTTCAAGGAAAGTAGGCTAATACGTGTTATTGTATGCTTGTTATTTCGTTTGTATTCCATATCGATTTCAAAATATCTGCAACAGGCCTAGATAATATACGTGTTCAGAGCCCATTAATTTTAAAAAATATTTTTCAGCCAGATTTCAGTCCCACGCCTAAAACCCCCACCATAGGTCTTTCTAAAAGAGAACTGTTGCGAAATATTTCTGCATTTACTGAGCACTACATCACCCTGCTTATAAATCGAGTTGTTTGGATTACCTAGGTTGTAATTACGCTTTCTCGTTGTTATCTTCGTTTGTTAATCTTAATTCGCGGTATGTGGTTACGCGATCTCTAGAACACGACAGAGAGTCGTCTGATTTCGAGCCACAACGTTCTATCAGCTGTGTACATGCCGTAAACTTGTTTTTGTGAATTTTAAATTTTACTGGAGGCGTTTAGTTACTATTCACATCATTTTTTTAATTATTAATTGATAATGGAGATATAATTAAAATATCGCAATTTTACACACGGACTACCTTCACTGGAGAAGCGGCTTGTTAATTATCTATTCCACATAAACAAAATGCTCAATTTTCTGCTGCAGTTAATGTGGGGCATATAAGTGCAGCCATTTCGCTGATGAACAATTTTAGAAATCAACCAAATCCCGACCCGCAACACTAATAAAACCCAGATTATAGGAAGAAAGGAAAATAGATTGTAGTCCTAACGGCTTACAGGAAGCTCAAGTTTACATATATATAAAATTTGAAAATTATTTATATGATTTATAAATCCCATTAAAATTATTCGAATCTGTTTTAAAATAATGTTACGATGTTACTTCATCGAAATATTTACCATTGATTTCGTAACCAAGTTGATATTTTTGTTCCGGGAGGATACAGGATGGGCTGAAACAGGCAACGTAGCAAAAGTGGTTTTCTTCGTCGATAGTTAGCATTACAATAAGTTGCACTTTACTCTGCATCTGAAGTACCAACATGTCTGTATCGAGAACTATACAGGGAATTAACATTGCTGTACGTCTAGCTACGCTCGATTTTCGCGAAAATATTCACGCGCAGGTAAAGACTTCAATACCCGGCAGCTTTCTTTCGGTTACTGCCCGCATGTTTTTCAGAAACGGTATTTAACTTTTTCGCTGCACGAATCAGAACTAGAATACTCCTATGCTGAACTTTTGCGATTCACGGGTAGATACCTGGGAGGCAGAAAAATTAAAATTCACCCATTGGCGAAAGTGGACGTAAAACTGAAGTATTTTAAATACGGCTGCGTTTTCGGGGAAGTTACGTGCACTTATGAAGATGGACGGGGGAACTTCGCATTATTATCTGTCCGTCCCATTTGTTATTGGCTTCTGCAAAAGAAAGGGCCCAGTTTATTTCATGACTTGGCTGGGCGTGGTTGGACCAATTTGTTGATTCCGATTGGTTCAAAGCCACACAGGGCGGGTCAAACTAACTTTATTGCAATGGCAAAGGCAATAAAAACGAAGTTTTATTTGAAGGGCAGATTGTCTTACTTAATATTAGGTACCTATGAACTGTGTCTAGATACTGATTTTTTTAGTTCGAATACAATTAGAACTTATTTTCAAGTTTCGGGTGTGTCTTCTTTGACAAATACAGCAGGCGGAGAAAATGTCCGTGCTACGGTTGCGGATTACGCCAACAGCCGGAAGGTTTGTCTAGACACTGATATTACCCTGTCGGCCTTGGTGAAGTAACGGACAACGCACGTGGTTTCAGCTTCCAACCCAACCTCTGGCACAGGCTTCATATGTCCGTGTTGAAAGGATTATTTTGAAATCGTCTCCTTGAGAACTCTTTTACGTACTGAAAGAGAAAGAGAGAGAGCTTTACTCAGTATAGTTTAAAACACGTGACTGAACTTTGAGAGATCAGGCTGTATAATCATGAGATGCACTGTGTGCTGGTACAAAATAATGCTGTTGTCGAACTCTCAATAAAAGTTTAGCCATTGCCCTAGCGTTCACACAACATTCAGTTAGTAGGTGTGTGCCGTTTTAAAATATGTCACGACTGTTTCACTGTTGCTTCACTGTTAGTGCACTATTTTTTTTTATAATTTTGGAACATCATTTTTAGTATTTAAATTAATAAAAATGATTGCGTGTAATATTTAATTGTCTTATTAACCTTGATATTTAGTAATTTCATATTTAATCTTTTCATTTTTCATTTGAGCATTTGCAATTTCTTTTAATGAGGTCTGTTTATCCAGTATTTATTTATAACATAATTCATTAAAGTAAATATTTGTTTTTTTTTCTAATTATTTATCAAAGTGTACATATGACGTTATTGACGTATTTCAGTTTATTTAATGATTGTTTGTCAATATTGTACCATTTACGTATTTGTCTCGTAACTTTGATTTCAATTAATTTTTGATCTGTACTTTGAAAGCAACGTTTTAAACTCGTGTCGCCTGCAGACCTGTGTTTCAAGAGAGATTGTTTCTCTAACAACCGGATATGCAATGTTGCGTTGCAAATTCTCTCATTCGCCGTCTCAGGAAACCCCTTCCGCTCCCTTCCACGGAGCTGCAGTTCTTGCAAATTTTCTCGGCGTACCCTTGCCACTTGGCGCATGATTTCACATAGAAAATGCTCCTTTGTTCACGTGTTATGTTCCTACACCTCTGTGCACTTCAGCACATTTCGCCTCTTCTGGACAGCATTACATATATATCACCGTAGATCTAAGCTTTTCGTTCATCTTTTGTTTAGCACTTTTCCATTCTTCACACGGCGTCGTTAACTCACTTTTCATCCCGCCGTCCTGCCAACATGTTTCGTTCGTGTTGTGCTGCGGACATGATGACATTTTGTGGCACACAGTGCTTACTACAATGTAGTAGTATTTTGTTTGTGGCCATCGTGTAGTCGGTCCTAGACCTAGTTATTTTATTTGTGAGTTGTGTATTTCCTTTTTTTATCCATTTGGTTCCGTGTTTCGAAAAGTAGTGTACCAGTTGAATATTTTCGGTCTTCCATCCTTGGTGAGAAACACCTCAGTTTTACAGTTGTTCTTCTTGTGCACCAGTTGTATTCGCTCACTAAAACTTTGGTTACATTTTGTTTTAGTGAGGGTGCAAGTGGCAGACTAATCTTTACTGCATGCGCCAGCCTAAACTTTACTGCAGCTTTGGCCTGACATTTTTGCACGTGCTGGCTATATTCTTTTATTCATATTGGGATAACTCTTCTGTACGTCGCCTCCCCTCTCTTTGTTGATGGCGACATAGTGAAGTTAATTTTCTACATCCTGGTGTTCGACAGCGAACAATGTAATCTTCTTGGCCGGGATATATCTTAGTTGTTCCTGTAGACTCGACGGTCGTAATGCAGCTATGTCTCTACGGAACTTTTATATGAAATTCCTTAAAATTTGTATTACACACATTTCTACCTTTTTTTGATCCTGTGTTTACTTACGAACATTTAATATCACAACTTCAAGGTATTTTGTAACTAATTTATTAATAGATTTTGGGCAATTAATTCCTTCTCAATACATTCAAGTAATGGATTAATTAAGCTCTTTTATTGAGATAATTTGTCAATTTTGGTGTTATGAAAGACACTTTTAATCCTTACACATTTAAAACAGTGAGAAATTATTATATTTTAATATTTTATTCATATTGAGGCAATTTTTTTATTATTATGTTATTTAAACGATTTTTGTGTAAAGTTTCATAAACTGTCATTCATTTATTTTGAATGATGATTAACATAATTATTGTGTTTCTCGAAGACTCTTAACTTAATTCTTTGTGTTAAAAAAGTAAGAGAAAATAAATCTAAAGAAAAGATTTATTTAGAAACGCACAACCACAAGTTACGTCCTTTTATTTATAGACAATTAAGTCTTCCTCTGGGCCTATACGTTGTTTAATCATACAGTTAAGTCTTGTTTTTATATATAATTTTATTTATATTCTCTCTCTTGTGCCAGGTACGATCAACCGGCATATTTTTTGTCTTAGCGCTTCCTATTTTACTTTTATGAGCATATTTTATTGTGTTTATCGCTTCCGTTTATATTGTTTGCACCAGGTCCTTCTATTTTTTTATTATGCCTCTTTGTTTGCTATGCTTTTGTGGCTTTTTGTTTTTTGTTTGTGCCAAGGACTCGGGGAATTTCTGTGTTTGTTGGAAGTCGATAGTATTATTAGTTTCTTATCTTTTGGTCATACATGGGCACAGATAGATGTTCCTAAGTTACTCATGACATCCGATTTATTTTGCCAAATCATATTTTTTACGGTCAACTAGCCCTTTGTAAATTTTGTGTGTTTCTTTGCATGCGTGTTTTAAATTGGTGTTAGAAAATATTTTTTATCAGTATAATATTTTACAATATAATAAAATAAATATAAATGTGTAAATTCTGTAGTTGTACTTCTATTAGCATCGGTTTATTTTCTTTTTCCGCGAGAATGGTGGTAAATGCATTCCGGATCCATGCGTAATGCAGTTTACACAATAAAAAAATTTATCAGTAGGCAGTACACTTATAAATTGAGTAGTATGCTCTCAGAAATTTAATCTACGCAGTAGCGACGTTACTACTTATATCGGGCAATACAAAGCTTCTAAATGTCGTTGTTTCCTGTAAAAAAGTTGTTTATGTGTTTATTTAGTCGTATACTTGCTATCGAGACATGTGTTCGTTTTAACGAGTTCTTCTCTGTCGCTGTCTAAATTTAAGACTGGTAACTGGTGATTCTAGCTTCCAAAGTATTTTTACAATGTAAATCCAACATTAAGCAGTAAAAAGTTCATTTTGTACGCTTAAGTTTCAACCAAGATAATGATATATTTTCCAGGTTGATGATTAAATTATAATACCTAAGTTTTCTTTTTGTGTAAGCCATCTAATATTAAGATCATTTTTGCCAAATGTGCACTCAAAGATCGCTATTTTTAATATTTCTGAGTGTTGGGTGACGGTATCGAAATTCTATTCATAATAATGATAAATACCACACATATAGCTGGAAATTGAAAGTCTAAATACTTGAAAATATGTGGTTTTCCGTTCAGAGGGTCAGCGAGACTTTAAACTGTAATGTATTTACAATAAGAGCTGCTTTGATTGGCAACTGATCGAAGCAAGCTGAACAGTGTTAATAGCAGGGAGTTCCTCTCCAACTAACTAGTCAAAACTGGTAGCCGACAGCCCCATTTAAACATTAAGAGGTAATACCTGAACCTAACGAACCGAAGCTATCCTGGAATTTAATATCAATCACAGTTGTTCTTTATGAAACTGTTATATCTGAATGGATCACGGGGATCCAGAAGTAAACATCATGGTGGAAGTGCTAGGTTCAATGTTTGGTCTACAAGAAATGTTTTTTAAATTAACTGGAACAGTGTAATTGGCGTAACAAGAATTATCGTGCATGAAATAGTAAAATTCATAGTGAAGTTACGTAATAAGTTTACTAATAAAGCAACACATGTTAACTTTTTCAGACTAATTTATAACGAATTCCCCTAATTTACTATAAGTTAAAAAATCCGTTATTTATTTAGGACGTTAGCACAAATATTACAGTTTTCCTAAGTTCCATGAATATTTAGCACATCCTCTCTTTTTTGTCATTCTTTCTGTTGATTGTTTTAAGGAGACAGGAGAAGGTCGGGGTAAATTAAAATAACTGTCAGTAATACAGAGCAGATAAGTATACAGAGGTGAAACCGTCACTTATACCGCAAACTCCAGCCGCACACACCAGCAAAATAGCGTCACTTGCCCGTAAAATGTTGGAACGCCATCGCCAATCAGCGCCTGGTAACCCACTCAAGCCGCCGCCGCCGCCGAACCCTCATACGCTACCGGATGACATCTAGTGTTGTGAGACCGGAAGCCGAATCTCCCATAACTCACTAGGGGTTTGTAAAGCAAAACCACCCTGACACTTTCTCAAATCATTGGGTTGGTGGGAGGGGCAGTATACTGTGGGGCTTTGGGCACTGGGCCCTTATTTAGGCGAGTTATTTGGTGTTGCCTATTTTTAAGTACAATTACGTTTTCGTGTGTTTGGTGGGGGAGTGAAGCTCCCGTCCAGCTTCCCGACTGGAGTGAATGTTGTGTAGTGTAGTATGTCTAGCATGTTGAAATGTTGTTTGCAAGTGTGTTAATTAATTTGGCATGTAGTGTGTCCGGTAAGTCCCTAGTCTCCCGATGTGTCCTATACAGGTCTCCATCGGGGTACGAGTTCTCGTTTCCGCGTTTGTGACATTGGAGTAAAAACCCTTATAAATAGATTAGAGTTGGAGGGGCCCCTAGCACCAGTCTCTGAACCCAGTACCAATAGGGCCCCCTTTTCCCAAGTCGTGTCTTCTTCCCGACCTGCAACAAACTATCAGGTCGGTGCGTTATTACAGGTTATTAGATTTAAATTAGAATAAAAATAAAATTAAAATTAAAATATATAATATATATATGTGATAGTATATATATATGTGTGTGGTTTTTTGTTTTAATATTATTATTTTTTTTGTTATTACAAATGTCTTTTTTTTATATAATTAATTTAGCTTATTTAGCCCCCCGACCCCTACCTCGACTGGCATGTGTGTCCCTCGACCTGGAAAACGTGTGGTGGTTGGGGATATTTCCCACCTGTCACGAGTTCCCACATAAACAGCCTGGGCAGGGTGCCCTAAGTGTGTTGTGAGTGTTGTTATGATGTTGTCTAGATCGCTGTGTGTTGGCGACTGCAAAGTTCTAAGCAAAAACCCTGTGGTTTATTGATATGTGGCACTCCTCGTCACGCACCAATCAGATGCCTTCGAGAAGAAAGTGCGCTCATTGGGTGTGTTACTTCTCGTCACTGTCCAATCAGGAAGTTCCGAGATGAGAAGGTGTTACTATCAATTATTGTGTTGCTCTGTTTAATTAAAACTTTTTGTTTTAAGATTAATTCATTAATTTTTTGTGTTGGTGTTGCCCTAAATATTTATTTAGGTAGAGTGGCGAGTGCTGTAAGGAGTAGCATCTGCTTCTCCTGTAGTTTGTTCGTGGCTTTCGCCTGTGCGATTATAGGCCTAAAATGATCTATTAGGGCTACAAACTGTTTCTCTTGCAGAAAAGTGGCCAGTCCATGCATATCTGCCAACATGGTCGCATTCTCTGTCGTGTTGGTGTCTCTTTTCCAGTTTTTTTTTCTTAGTTTTTCCTGTCTGCTGTTGTGTAGGTGCTTGTTCAGTATAAGGGTTTTTGAGTACTGGAAATTCAGTCTCTGACTGAACATTTGTTTGTGTGTGTTCCTGAGTTTCTTGTTGGGTGTCTCGTACTTGTTTGGCAGGTTTTGGTGCCATCCATTGTTTTCTGGTCTCTATGTGTGTTTTGATGACTTCGCACTGCTTCCACGCAGCCATATGTCACGTTTGTTTGCAAAGTGTACATTGCCACTTTGTGTTGTCGTGTTCTGTGATAGGACAGTCTGCCTTTGCATGATCTCCCGCACACAAAAGGCAGACTGGCCTAAGTGTGCAGTATTTCTGGGTGTGGCCTAGTGCACAGCATCGCCTGCACTGCACCACATCCTCAGAGCGATGTCTGTACATTTCGATACGAACTGGCAAATAGCAAAGTCTGCTGAGTTTCAGTATGTTATATTTTTGGTGCTTTTGCACTACAGCCCCAAAGACTGCAGGCACATCAGCATGTGTTCGAAATTTCCAAATGTGTACTGGAGTAAATTTAAATTCTTGCAAGTGTCTACTTATTTGATTTATGCCGGTGGTGTGTGGTAGCCCTTTGATAACTACCTTGTTCGGCTTTTCGCTTTTTTTAGCATGTGTGTAATACTGTATTTTCTGTTCTGTCAAATGTCTGCATAAGTCTGAGTGTTCCTATAACCTTACAACCAACTTCAAGTGTTGTTTTTTCATGAGTGTTATTTCTTTCTGAAAGGATCTTTTTCCCCATACTTTAATAAAATATTTAATTTTCGTGGTGTCTGGAATATACACCGGTGGCGCGAGTGGTGTTTTACTAGTGTTCATTTCCGTTTCTACTGTGTTTTCCTCACCCAAAGGTGAGAAAGTATATTCTTTCGAAAAATCGATATCCGGTTCTTTGTGATTGGCTGTTGGTCCAGTGTACTTCCTATTGGGCTTCTGCCATTGTGTATCGTGTTGTGTGACCGAGGAAGAGGAGGCCGATGCCTCCCCTTCGCTGTGCTGCTTACCTGTCTCCATCAAGTGTGCCTAGAAACTCTTAAAGCAGTGGTAGCTGACCAGGCTACCTGAGGGGTAGCGAGGCTAGGCCAGAAGAGTAAGTGCTACCTTCCTCAACCACTGCCAGGTTCATAATGCGGTAACCCACTCACCGGCAAGCAGCCCAGTAAATATAGAACATTTTACACCATGCGGTAGCCAATAAGATACAATGCCTGTTCCTAGAGTCTCGTGCAGCCAATCGGAGAATGGTTACGCCCACATAAAGGAAACTGCCATGCTATGTCATTTCGTGTCTGTGTACGTATCTACCTTGTGCCAATACTATTACCTGTCCGATGTAAATTCCTCATCCGAATACATTCATTTTTTATTTCGTGTTTATAGCAAATATCAAGTTTCTAATAAGGCATTGCAGCATTATTATATCAAAACAAGATAGCCACTGAGCGTCTATTTGGCTCCGCCCACATCACAGTGGCATATTCACCATAAATAGCACCACCAGCACACTACATACTGAAATGTCGCAAAGGTCATAAAACGGCGTTACTAGATTTATACGATCTGCGGGGTTAAAACACAAGTACTGATGCCGAATTATAATACCTTTATAATTCGTCTTGTATATATTGTATTCTCGTTAAGCTAGTTTTTGTACTTTTGCCCTTTAAGGACAGACTGGCATTCTGAACATAGGCATGAAAAGAAGAGTTTGCGTACGCCTACAACATGCCATAAATGTTGGCATCGCTGTGTGAACTTGTTCAACGTCCACTACATGCATTCTTTACCAACAAGCTGAATAAACCTACGTGATAGTGTTCTCTTTGTATTCCGATAACAAACGAATATTATTATCCAAGATACAAAAATAAAGACAGGTAATGCATTAGATTGCAATTTGCATTTCTGTACAGTTTACAAATATTCGGAATTTCAGTCTCGTTTTTTAGCATTCTGCATTGTGAAGATAGTAAATTACTCTGTTTGAAATGCCATCACGCCGCCGCAGAATGCGTCTGCCATCAGTAGTTTATAGCATGTGACTCACAGGTTTTTCTTTCTTTCTTTCCGCCTCGCTGGTTTTTTGGCTGAACTCGGAGTGACTCAACTAGCCGTGAATACACACTGTCACGTAAAAATCACTGAACGGCAAAAAAAAAAAGTTTCTATTTTTTACGTCGGTCTCGAAGAATGTTGAGCTTGTATACATTAAGTGCAGCCTAGGTAGTATCTAGTCCTAAGTTTTTAGCCTACTTTCTGACCGAAAGAAAGGCATATGAGATCACTTTCCTGTCTGTGTGTCTTTGTGTGTCTCTGTGTGTGTCTGGGAGTGTCTCTCCCTCCCACCTTCAATTTTTGAACGCGTTAACCGAATTTTACCAAACTCGGTACACATATAGCACTAAGTAAGGGCACCTGACTTTTATAGTCTTAGACCACGCTCGGCACTCGATTTCAAAATGACGGCTATTTTAAATTTAGGGCGATATGTCATATCTCGGAAACCATTCAACCTTTTTTTTAACCAAATTATGAATGTTGACAGCGCAAGTTGTAAGCATTAAATTCAGAGGCGAATGTTGTTATTGGTCAGCCATTTTGGAAGATAGCGCCACATGAATAATAAAACTTTTACATTATATCTCGAAAACTACTCAGCAAATTTTCGCCAAATTTGGCACGTAAATAATACTATAATGGGCCCGGTAAATATGAATAATAAAAAATTTTCAGGTTTTTTTTTTTTTAAATAGTGGCCACACAAATATTTTAGCTTTATTTGGTTTAGTTACCATACCATTTACCAATTTAAACCAAAGTTTGTACGCTGACCGTATCTATTAGAAGCATCAAATAAGCCAAAAAACAAGACATTTTGTCCCCCATTTTGTAAGATAACGTTATATGAATTCATCGAGATTTTGTGTAATTTCTCGGGAAACAATGGACAGATTCCTACCAAATTATGCAATCAAGTAGTAGCACCGCCACAGTAGATTTGTACAAATATGTTTCAAGTATGTCAAAAACATATTTTTAAAATGGCGAGCTTTTTTAGCATAGTATGCTATAACTTCGTAAACATTTAATCAATTCCAACCTTACTTTGTATGCTAGGTGTATATATAACAAACATTAAATGTATCTACACATAGCCTCTTTTGTTCTCCATCTTGTGAGATAATGCCACACGAATAGATAAAGGTTTTTGTCATATCTCATATCTCGGGAAAAAATTGGCCGATTTCTACCAAATATGGTAAACAAGAAGTATTGCTTTAGGTAATGTAAACTGATATGTTTTGTGTATGTCAGACACTTATTTTCGAAAGGGTGACCAAATAGCTATTTTAGTTATGTATGTTCTATCGTCGAAACCATAATGAAACTGTGTATGATGGCTGTATATATCACAATAAACAAATGTGTACACAAAATTTCTTTTTTCCACCATTTTGTAAAATAGTATCACTTGACAAATAAATATTATGTGATCTCCGAAAAAACAACCGATATGTAAAGGGCGGCTATATAAATATTTTAACTGCAAATTTTTTAGCTACGAAACTGCAAATCAAAATTCAGCTTAAATATGTACGCTGACAGTATCAATTATATCATATCCATCAAAATAATCTCTGCAAACACACTATTCCACTATTTTATAAGAAAGGTCCGAATGAAATAATATAGTTTTTATTCCGTATTTTGGAAAACAAACAAACCTGTTCCTTTCCAATTTGGTGAAGGAGTTGTACTGTGGTAGGCTATATTAATTTGTATGTTTTATGTTTGTAAGTCTCTTATTTTCTAAATCGCACGTATATAAACATTTAGCTTAGTCTACTATAGCTTTAAAACTAAGTAACAGATTAAAATTTAACTTTGTATATTGTATCTATGACAATAATCGAATGTTCTTATATATAAACATTTTGCCCTCCATGTATGAAGATCGTCACATGAGCAATGAAGATTTTATGCCATATCTCGAGGACAAGTCAACCGATATGCATACAGAAATTCTTCTTTGCCAGGTTTTTGCAAAGTAATGTCAGGTGAGTAAACAGAACATTTTTTTCATATTTGTGGAATAATTCAACTTATTTCAACACAATTTTGCGCACCTTCAGAAGGCCAAGTAAAGTTACATGTGTTAAATGGGGTCAGACAATGATTTTAAAAAAGGTGGCCATATAAATATTTTCATGTGTTTGGCATATCTATTTAACAATTTAACAGTTTCAATCAAACTTGTTATGCTGACATTATCTATTACAAACATCCTGTACAGAGCCCCTCTTTTTAAGAAATTTTGTTTGATATCCCCATTTAAGAAAATAAAGAAAATAAGGGTTTTATGCCATATCTCGGAGACCATTCAACCAATTTATATCAAATTTTTCACAGAAGTAGCGTTATTGTAGGCCGTGTAAACTTATATATTTTAGTGTCTCAGACACTGATTTTCAAATTGATGACAAAGTAAGTATTTCCAGTTAGTGATCCCTATAATTCAGAACATTACACTGATTACATCCGAAGTTGATGCTCCGAATCCTACCTGCGTGATGGAGTTGATTGCAAGCTAGCTTAATTTTACGAGTTTTTCTGAATTCGAATCCTGCATAAGTCACTCGTGCATTTTAATTGTCTTTGTACTGTTTCACATGTTTCTGGTTTCGTCTCTAATGATATTGCTGTCAATGAGACGTCAACGCCTACCTACCATCTAAGCTTTCAAAAACTTCTCTAAAATTTATTTGTAATCATGTAGAGGAAAGTAGGTTTATTAGTTATCAGTAACTTATGGCATATTTTTATACTCCGCAACGCATTTTTTTACATGCCCAATTAACAATTTTATTGATTTTTACATTAAAATTAATCAAAATATACAAACTTGAAAGAGAGTAATGCGATAGTAATTCTGTTATTCAATCTAAAATGTTTTAGAACAAGTTATTTTATGAAATTAATGAACAATCCTATTTCAATCGTACGGAGGGAATGTCCGTATATTCGCCAGAAGCTCATCTGTTCGTATGTGCGTAGATATAATGAGGTTGTTTTACATTGCCTAGGTAAAAAATTGTCAAATTTCTGCCTACAACGTAGTTTTACATGACATGCGAGTTCAAAGAAATTGAAAGCCGTCAGTTACATTATTATTTATACAGAACTTTGCAAAGGAAGTGGCTTTGATTATATACATTGTTCACAGCAGAAAGCGACGTCCATTAAGGCAAGTCCCAAATACTTCGCGTGTGTTGTACATCATTTGTTGTTGAGAATATTATTGTGCACTCATAAACAAATGCTTTAAGTAACATCAAGTCAAAATAACATTTTTACTGGCCACAACAAACAGGAAAACAGGGCGTAACAATTTCATTTGTTAGTACAGTTCTGAACAAAAACATGTTCATTGCAAAGTTTCAAATTATATATTGCTATCCGAAGCAAAGACAATCTTAACTTATAACACAGATTTTTTAAATTTTATTTTTGTGCCGGAAGAAGGATAACATCAATTTCTTGACAAGTGGTAGAATGTCGCAACATTATTTTTATTCAACATACGGCAGATAAATGGGTAATCTCATATTTACACACACATCCCAAGTTGCAAAAGTCAGTTGGCCCACTTGTACATCTTGTTGTACCCTAGCAGCCCACATATAGTTTCCATAATCAGTTAACACTCAGTCAACCGCTATAATGCACCCGCAGATGCTTGTGGCCCACCACATGATGTCTCTTGGAGTTGGCCACATCTGGGCCACTGTTCAGATAACGTCCATGTTGCAAAATACAATATGCCCACAAGTCTTTCTCTCAGTGGGTAATTTATTTGCGTTGCAACTCAGTAATGCCTGATAACTGAAATTTACGAAATTGTAGGCCTACTGTAATCTTCTTTCGGGGTATATAAAAGCCCAGCTTCAGCACCATCCTCAGTAGCTACACCTTATTTTTGCGAAAATACTTCCACCTTGGCTATATTTCAATATCCAACTTACACACTTGCAGTTTTTCTTTGGTTATTGGCCGCGTTTCTCTGTGAGAAAACGCTCTGGTATTTGACTAGCTACTTATATTTAAATTACTGTGTTACTGACGTCTGTGGTTCACATATAAGCTCCATAGACAAGTGGCAGTTAAAAAGACCCAGTTGTCACGATAGTGGATGTAGGACGAAGTCTTTTGAAGTTCAATTGAATAGGAACTCTTTTCGTAATAATCGGGTGTCCCTAATAATCAGAAATATTGTACGTTTTCTTATCGTCAGTTGTTAAAGAAAAATACTGACCGTACTTACTTTAGAAGGACTCTCTTCTCTGTAGGACTACAGCATTAAATGTAGTTTCATATATAATCACTAGGCATAACAGCGACAGTCATGTCAGATACTGCTGGGTACGCATGCTGCAGGCCAGAAGAAGCCAGGGAGTTGTAAGGAAAACACTGACATGCGTGTCAAGTTCCATAGCCGCCACGCGCTGAGTACTTTTGTCAGAATACCTGTAGACATTAGATTTTTAGAAATTACGATACAATTTTACTTGCAAAAATGTTTGTAGCAGAAATAAGGGCAATCCAACACGCAAACTTTGCAGAAATTCACGTAAAATGCTTTAAGCTACAACAGTTTCGGAAATGACACTTTGGATGCGTCGAAATAATGTTCGAAATGTGCGGGATATCTTGAAACTTGCTTTCTTGGCTAGTCTAAAGTGTGATATATTTAATGTGAAAACTGATAGCAGACAGCGAACAAGTTCAGTGATTTATTTTAAAAACCTTTAGTTCAAACAATCAGCGACGCAATTCACATACCTGGTAGGCAGACTCTGTGCCAAATTAAGACAGTATAGCGGTATCATGGCTAACTAATCATTTAAGATATGAACCTTTGAAATATGGCCTGCTTTTAAATGCACATACATAAAAGAACTTGAAATGATTCCAACAAAGCTGGCAGCGATGTAGGAAAAGTCGTTCCCTTTAGTAACGTCCCAAAATAAATAGTGCCATATTTAATTTTGTGGACGGTTAAATTATATTTAGTTTCAGTTAGTTTCAAGCATGCAAGACAAATAATTGTTATATTAAAAACATATGTACGTTTATAGCAGTTTCACAGTTTCACTTTTTTCCACTGCAAGATTTATTTTTACAACACAAAGCGGAGGGATACCAAAAGGATAGTAGATCTTCTGAAAGCGCTCATTTGATCGGGAACAGTCTGTTGCAACCACAATCTGATTGCGGTCCTCATGTTACGATTCCGGGACTA
The DNA here is from genome assembly GCA_002778355.1 of Clitarchus hookeri. Taxonomy (NCBI): domain Eukaryota; kingdom Metazoa; phylum Arthropoda; class Insecta; order Phasmatodea; family Phasmatidae; genus Clitarchus; species Clitarchus hookeri. Next base: position 170,613 of record NQII01000467.1, on the reverse strand, counting down.
TCCTCCGCAGGAAATTTTGTTCCTGTAGCCGTGTTAAGACGTATTTGCAGAAAAATACCGAACAGACAAACCGAGCCTAGCGGATTTCAGTGACACCGATTCACGCATCGTCAGAATTTCTGCTTTAATTTTTTTGCCCTTCAGCTAACAAGATGTGAGTTTTTGTTAATTTGATAATTGAATAGCTCAATGCAAAAAGGGCTTCAGTCACCAAATTGACGAAAGTGAGTTAACCACGGATTTGTGTTCTTATAAGGTAGACCCATGTTTCTATGCAAAAAGAGCTTCCGTTTCACTGCCACACACTGTCTAAAGACAACTCAATTTTTAATATTCTATGCAGAAAGGGCTTCAGTCAGTGACTGAAGTCCTTTCAGCTTGGAATAAGAAATGCTTGGAAAATTAAATGTCGTTCTCTTTTTAGTGGCAACAACTATTGATTTCATTTCTTTTGCTTGTAAACCTGCATTTTTTCTTTGTTTATGTCCAAGTGGTGATTGTGAGGTTATGTCTCTGCAGTTTGGTTGATATTACTGTTTCTAACAATAAAAGTTTGTTTTCTGTTGCCAAATAATTAAGTGTTTTATTTCAGTGATATAATGGTGAGTGATTCCGAAAATGAAAGTGACCGAGATGAAGTTATTGGGAAGAAAAGGATGAGACATGAATCCAAATGGTAAAGAAATTTCAAGAAAGATTCACGTTGCAAAGGTTTAGAGTACCGAGACTACCAGGGCAGGACTGTTCAACTTATTAAAGGCTACATTATTTAAATCTTCTTGTTTTATTTTTCAGCTGCAAGAGATTAAAGTGCTTTGATGGACTATCTGAGTTGGATAAAGTTGATGCGCTGCAACGCATTTTAAACCTTCCATCCAAAAACGAACAGGACTTGTTCATTCAAAGCCTGATCGAGATACATGACGTAAAGAAACGACGTCCAAGATGAGAAGAATATGTACGTTTTGTTGATAAAATGTACCCATACTTCCTCATGGTTGGTAACCAAAGAACACAGGTATGTTACAAAGCATGTTTGTCTTTGCTCTGTATTAGTGACAAACGTGTTAAAAGGCTGAGAGCCCTTGCTAAAGAAGGTAAAAGCCCTATTGATAGAAGAGGAAAGTCACAGAGCGCTAACAAAATGAGTGTCGAACACCAAGAAATTTTAAGAAAGCATATTGAGAGTTTCCCGACCAAGCTCAGCCATTATGCTGGTAAAGTTAGAAAATATTTGGATGCCAGACTCTGTACTAAGGATTTATATCGCCTTTTGGTTGATAAACACCCAGAAATTTGTAGTGCTGCATATTTCTATGAATTTTTCAATGAGAACTATAACCTCAGGTTTGGAAGGCCACAGATTGACTGTTGTTGTACGTGTGAGNTTTGAGGAGCTTAACGTAATGATTAAAAGCCCCCACTTAAATGACACTGCCAAAAGAGTAGCAACTGCCGAGTTAATGGTACATAAGAGGCGTGCCAAATTTTTGTATAACAATTTACAGGAAGAAGCTACCTCTAAGAATGAGCCACATGTTCTTTCCTTGTGTATGGATTTTACGCAAAATGTATGCATTCCTCATATCCCTGTATAAGAAACATTTTACCTGAGACAGATTACAGTGAACGTGTTTTCGATTCACGATATCAAGAAAAAAACAGTAAAAGTATATGTATACCATGAAGGAACAGCAAACAAGACGCCTAATAAAGTTTACTCTTTCTTGTATGACTACCTCAAAAACGTACAACAGGAAATTACCGAATTACGACTATTTGCAGATAATTGCAGTGGTCAAAATAAGAATTATGCATTGTCTAGATTTTTAATGTTACTGACAGACACTGGTCGATTTGAGAAAATAACAATGTTTTTTTCCAGTAAGAGGCCATTCCTTTTTGCCTTGCGATCGGGACTTTGCAACACTAAACCGCCATATCAACAAGTTTGATAGAATTTACACTGTTGACGAAATAAAAGTACTTATAGAAAACAGCAGCTGCAACAAGTTTTCTGTTAAAGTAATTAAAACCAAAGACATTTTGGACTTGAAATCATTTTGGAAGACTTATTATAAGAAAAGTTGTATATCACAAGGAACACGCTCCAATAGTGTTACAAAGAGACGTTTGGTACAATATTCGCAAGTAAAACCATTGACAGTATAGTGACACAGTCATTTAAAATNTGAAATCATTTTGGAAGACTTATTATAAGAAAAGTTGTATATCACAAGGAACACGCTCCAATAGTGTTACAAAGAGAGTTTGGTACAATATTCGCAAGTAAAACCATTGACAGTATAGTGACACAGTCATTTAAAATGGTCAAAGACGAACAACAAAAACCGAAGTTGCCACCGCCTGCAGCTTATGAAGCCGATAAAGTTCCGATCAAGTCAGCGAAAATCAATGACGTTAGGAGCCTTCTGCCATATATTCCTAATGAGCACAAAGACTTTTATGAGTTGATCATGAATTGGCCCACAGTTGACCAGATCGAGCCAGAAGTGCAAGACGAGTGATTAGTAATGTTTAATTGAAAAGAACAAAACCTGTAATTAAATAATTCAATAAAGTGTAAACAGTAATAGTTACAATCAATAAATCTCATTTTATTTTCATTTGGAGTTAGTTTTTATACCTACAACAGCTTTTAAAATAGTCCAAAAGAGTCTTAGTACAATGTAAGTGTTGACAAACCACAAAAAACAGGTAAAAAAGACTACATATATGCATAAAGGCTTCATTTTTTATTTACGTACAAAAAGGGCTTCAGTCCACCATAAAAACAATTTTTTGTAGCCATGACTATTTGAAACAAAATATTTTTCTTAGCGGTGTGTGATTAGTATAATTTTTGTCTTTAAAGGGGAAAAAGTTCATTTTGATTGGTTTAATATTTTTAAAACAGCAATGTTTTTTTTTCAGTTTTCTCAAAACTAGGTTTAGTTGACTGAAGCCCTTTTTGCATGAAGCCATTCAATTATCTGTGCTATGACGCTGTTGAGATTTCCTACTAATTTATTATTTATAATGCCTGTATTTGTATTCTTTTTTCCGGTGCATGTAATAAAGATCGTCTGTCATTCACATTATTTATCGCAAAATATTATTTTCAATGACAGCCATTTCGGCCTCCTTGCACACGACACACGGAATTGTGGGTAATATAGGCGTTTTCTGGGCAGAAAAAGTTAGGATCGGCTCAACTTTTAGTGCGCAGAATATGCAGATATCGCAGAAGCGGCGAAAAGCTCTTTGATTGGTGGTTGGTGCTATCTCCTCTGTTTGGTTGGCGTAATGTGGCCGCGTGAATTCACATGTACTTAGGAACCACCGTGGTGTAGTGTGTAATCAGAAGAAAGTTTCTATTCACGGTGGGGTCGGCCGGAAAACGTGTACGTTGCCGTTTACAATCAGGTTCCCTCGGGGTATAACCATTTCCCCCCGTCCTTGCATTCCGGCGCTTATCCATCTTTACCATATATTACCCTCGCCGGATCTCAAGACCTTGCGTTTAAATAGTCCACGCCATATTGTATTTTAGGGAATTTTTACTGCAGCCTCCAGTTCAGAATTTGTTATATGTTTTGCAGCGTGACAAAGCAGACATTAATGCATTTTTATTCCGTAAACAGCTGCTACTTGACTGCTGATTTTAGTACCATTTATATTCTCGGCTGTGAAAAGTTAATAATTAGGAAAACAGGGAAGCTGGAAAAATTCGATAAACGTGGCTTAGCTATCATTTAGAGTACATCGCACAAAATATTTCGTTGAAACTTTTGTAACGGAATTTAAGCAGAAAAATTGATAAATCCAAGATGGCGAGGACTGATTCTGGGCTGTTCTCTACGTGGCACGTGAAATGCGTTGCAGGCAGCACGTTTGGCATGTGCTTCTTTTAACGAAACTTTTACACGTGTCCCCAATATTTTTACCTGGGAAAAGAAGACATACCCCAGAAGAGGACTGAATGGTATTTTTTAGCATATAACGCATGCTTATCGCTTTGAGGACGGCACAAATTTATTGGCACTGCGGACAAGATTGAAGTGAGCTGAGTATATACTCCACTACAGCAATACCAGCTGTGTTGGTATCGCTGTTCCCACTATCATCATCCTATTGGTCCTGGTTGCACTGCGCACGCTTACTGCATTCTGCAAAGTTTGTTATTGGCTGGTCGTTGGCCAATGAAATCGCGACAGATGTAGCAGATTTTACAGTCCACCGTGGTAATTTGAGAAAATATTCAAATGAACAGTTTTATTCTTACAACTTTAATCGTTGCCTAGTTGTAATGTATTACGTAGATTCTTATAAAGTCCAGCGAAAAAAGCATAGGTATAAAAGTGCTAGTTTTATGTTTAAGAGCAAAGAAATTTCCATATAAACGCAGTCCCGAGAGTATATGTGCATACTCCTCAAAGAGTTAAAAATATTATTTTGTATCATATTACCCGGACACGAGCGAAACAATGACAGGAGCAAGTACTTAACTTTGCTACAGACATCCCGCCAATAAAATGATAGGATCACCGTTAAAGTCCCATACAAGTACACGCAACACGACGAAAACACTGCACACCTCAGTTAAGAAATGTGGCACCAACTTGGCACAAATCTTCCATACATTTAAGTCTCGCCGTAGAATTCGGCTCACTTACGATGCAGAAATACCTGTATGCTGGGCTAATTCTAAAACAGTCCAGCGAGTGTCGTCCATTAGGCACTGATCGACCACAGCCGTGGTCAATTGCCACATGACGTCCACTGCGAGGTAGGTTTGCTATTGACTCTCTTCCCTGTCTGGAGGCCTCTACCCACCTTGCCACTGTATAATAGGGTATATCATGATTACCGTTTGCTTCCAGTGGCTCTGCATAACATTCGCGTGTATTGCGGCCACGGTGTACGGCTATCCTGATGTACGCACGATGTTATACTTTGGTTACGTCCATTTCGCACCGCTGACATCCGACAATTGACATTGGGAACGTGCTCACGGCCGGACTGATGCACTCATACCCCATCTTACGGCAACAGCAGCTCGACGTGGGATAGCACACATTGACGAACCGTGGACAACCTTGGAGGCTACTTTGAAGGATGTTAAACAGCTCGTATAGGTACGATACGTACCCGTTCAAATGTGTGTATACAGGTTACACTACAATAAATCAACTAAACGATGCTTTCAAGCAGCCATGTTTGTCTGTGTTACTTGCCGGTCTTTTCTGCATCCATACCCCATGTGGTGTCACCTTTACAAAGTTCTTGTCGTACGCTTTCAACTGTACATAGTACATTTCCTGTGTTGGATTATTATCGGGAGATAAACAATAGTTGATACGACTTCTGAATCAGCCCTTACGTGTGTGTGTATGTATATATATATTTATATATATGTATATATATATATATCTGGAACGATTTCACCGTAAAGGCAATTGCATGACTAACCGCGTCATAGCAATTCATGAAAAATGGGCACGAGCATACGAACCCTAATTAAAGTGACAGTCCAATTAACTGAATCGTCCTGGATCACCACTGTGACACAAGGTACGTCAAAACCAATCACCATCAATACTGATGATAATTTTGACATATGACAGTCGAGGTGTTTTTGTGTGTCATCCAGTTCATGAGGGCTGTACTGTAAATTCACAGAACTACGTGTCATTTCTGCGGGACCATCTGCAACGTGCAGTTCGAGAGAATCTCCCTGAACTGTTGGGCAATACTATGGTCTTACATGACAACATCAGACCTCATGCAGCAGGTAATGTTACGTGGTGTTTACGGCGTTAGGGGTCGAGAGGTGTTGCCACTCTCTCCCTATTCACCCGATCTTAGTCCGTGTGACTACGATCTTATCCCCAAAGTGAAGAGGCCATTGCGTGGTAAACACTTTGCCAATAAACATGACATCATCACAGAATTTCGACGAGACGTAGTGCACGTTGACGTATCTCATGCAGCCGATGTTATTTCCCGTCTGCCTCATCGCTGGCTACAAGGTGTGCACAACCTTGGAGATTACTTTGAAGGATGTTAAACAGCTCGTACACGTACGATACGTGCCCGTTCAAATGAGTGCATGCAGAATGTACGAGAATACATCAATTAAACAGTGATTTAAAGAAGCCATGATTATCTTTGTTCCTTGCTAGACATTCCTGCATCCATACACCATGTGGTGTCACCTTTACAATGCACTTGTCGTGCACTTTCAAATGTATAGAGTTCATTTCCTGCGTTGGGCTATTTTCGGGAGACAAACGATAGTCGCCATGAGCATGTGTGTGTTGTGTGTGTGTTGTGTGTTGGTGTGTGTGTGTGTATACGAAAATTACTTGTGTCCAATAAAAATTTTTGTTGAATTTTCACTACCCGCGACACTGTCAATCGTGATCGGAATAGTACTACGCCCGAAATACATAATAAATTTGCATGAAATTTAAAATCTGATTCTTCCTTCTATTAACGTCTATGTAGCACCTACTGCATCTAAACCGCGTCCTTGAGGTTACGTAGAAGGTGTACCACCCAGGAGGTGCAGAAGTCGTAGTTACTCCTCGCAGTAAAACGCTCGGGTGGCAGTAACCATAGTACTACATCCGGGTAACAAAAACGCGAATTTGCTGGTTGGATTTCGAAGCTGTTAAGGGTGCAGCCGACGCGAACAAAGCCTTTATCTCTGTGGAGACAATGATTGGAGCGGGCTCGGGTGGGAGTGGCAGCGCAGCAGGCGACAGCTGTGCCTCTGTAGTCGAGGTTGTTCTGGCGCAAGCGGCACTCCAAGGTCGCGGCTGGCTGTCGGGGACAAAGGCTTGCCCCCTGGGAGTGGCAGACCCGGGGCGGGCGACCTCCAAATGGGCCCCAGACGGCGTGGGAAACGCCGCCTCGCGCCCACGGAGGTGCGCGGCTGCAGCTTCCGTCACTATTGTCACCTCCACCTTCACAGCCATGGTGGCGTTCCAAAACATTACCCGGAGAGTATAGTAATAGTGTAACAGTTGAGCAAAGACAAAGTAAACGTGGTTTTGGAACAAGCATGTTGTACAGCATTATGTGTTCACAAATACCAACTGATTAAGCAACCAATGGAAATTCGGTAACATATTTGTCCATTTCCCAAAATCTTTCATTTTCGATATATTTGATATGTGCATAAACAACCTTACTTGAAATAAGTTAATCGTAAACATTAAATGTAAAAATATAAACATAACAAAATTTACTTTTAAATAGAAATACAAATTTTATGACTTGTAAATTAAATTTTTGCGTGTGTGTCTGTAAACAGAATGCCCATATTTCCTTTCAATTCTGCTAATTCCACTAAACTTTCCACAATTTTCTGTTTATCCTTTGTTACTCATTGATATAATGAGTATAGCAGGTTTANTTAAATAGAAATACAAATTTTATGACTTGTAAATTAAATTTTTGCGTGTGTGTCTGTAAACAGAATGCCCATATTTCCTTTCAATTCGGCTAATTCCACTAAACTTTCCACAATTTTCTGTTTATCCTTTGTTACTCATTGATATAATGAGTATAGCAGGTTTNGGCTAATTCCACTAAACTTTCCACAATTTTCTGTTTATCCTTTGTTACTCATTGATATAATGAGTATAGCAGGTTTACATAGGCAAGATGCTCAGAGTAATTACTCTGCAGTGTTGGGACACTGTCGAGAGCGAGTAAATCATTTGATCAAACAGTTTTTCGACAGCCAGAGGTAAACGTTCACTCGCAGAGTAACGTTTTGGAACGCCGTCCAGCAGGTGAAACCAAAACAACTGCTTATATCACGAAAATACAGCCACACACGCCAGCAGGATGCCGTCGCTGGCTAGCGTAATGTTGGAACGCTGTTCGCTAACCAGCGCCTGAACATACTCGCCAGGTGGCAGCCCGGCCAATAGGAAACCTCTCGCAGCATCCAGTTAGTTGCCAGCCAGACACAAGGCCCGTCTTTCATTTCTTCCTACTTGTCTACTATGTGGCAGCAACTTTTAGAACGTTCATCTCGCACGGTGCGCAAGAGGGAAGGGTGAGTGATTATGCGTGAAGTGATTTGGGCGGCTCGTAACATTCGAGATCTTGAGAGCCGATGAGGGTGAAGCGAGGTGAATATGGAGCTGCGCTGGGAGGCAACTGTGGTCGAAACGGGATATTCCCGAGAAAACCCGCTGACCAGCGGCACCGTCTGGCACTATTCCGAGAATCAAGCCTGGTTCGCCTATGTAGGAGGCGAGTAATCTGACCACTACAACTCCGCGGCCTCTTTGCGATGAGCGAGCCACCGTTGGGGACATGGGCAGAAGACGAAAATCGGTCTACCTCTACTTCATTCTACACTCCAAACACGCCTCTCAACATACCCTCGGCGCGCGCTACTAGAAACACTCAGACATACGCTCGGCCCAGATACAGCCTACGGCAGACGAGTGTACCCGTTAGTGAAAGTGCCCTCCGTGGATCGCGACTCGGGGCCTCGCTATCACGACCGCCCTTCCGCCCGGTCGTGATCGTGCACGGGAGCACACGTGAGTGACGCAACGCGCGCTTCGTCACACTGAACTGCCTTTCGAGGTGTGGCGGCAACACCTCCCTTTTATATTTGTTTAAAAGAACACCTGAGCATCGTTCCAGTATTCATCCAGGGTCGACATCGCTGGTGAGCGGTGGCTGGCGCTGTTGGCAGCACGTTTCCTTACTTACTACACGGAATAGATAAGTATAAAGAAGTTAAACGCCGTCGTGCGTCCTTTGACGTGGGCGTATCCATTCTCTTATTGGCTGCACGAGGGTCAGGAACGGGCCTTGTGTTTGACTGACTACTGCGTAATGAGAAATGTTCCCTATTACCTAGGCTGCAGATCGGTAAATAACTTACCAGGCGCCGATTAGTGAACGCTGTTCCAACGCGTTGTTTGCCAGTGACGTCATTTTGCTGAACTGTAAGGCTGAATTTCGCCATATAAGCAGCTGTATCACTTTTGTGTTGTGAAGTATTCTGTACACAGGATGCGTTCCAAAACATTACTCCGTGGTTATATTAAAGCAATGTCGGGTAAAAGCCCAGGCCAGATAGATTATAAATAGTTTTGGAACAAGCAAAACCAAATAACAAACATAACTTAACTTCTACGATGGGGAACTTCCACAAGGTGCAGTAACTTGTAGACTTTTAAACGGCAAGCATATGCAAACATTATACTTAATATATTATAATTGTGATTCACATCCTACGTTATCGTCATTTTATATTACCTACCTAGGTACATAATATACACTGGACAGCCAAAAAAAAAACTGCTATAGACGTGCGTATGCAAACAACAGAGGTATGGAACCAATCCAAGTAACGCGATGCTGTCGGCAGCGCTATATAAGACAACAAGCGTCTGGCAAAGTTGCTAGATCGGTTACTGCTGCTACAATGGCAGGTTATCAAGATTTAAGTGAGTTTGAACGTGGTGTTATAGTCGGCGCACGAGAGATGGGACATAGTATCTCCGAGGTAGCGATAAAATTTAGATTTTCGCTTACGATCAATTCACGAGTGTACCGTGAATATCGGGAATCCGGAAAAACATCAAATCTTCGACATCGCTGCGGCCAGAAAAAGATCGTGAACGAACGGGACAAATAACGACTGACGAGAATCATTAAACGTTACCGACATTAAAACCCTTTCTCAAATTGGCGCAGATTTCAATGCTGGGGCATCATTAAGTGCCAGCGTACAAACTATTCAACTGGCCATCATTGATATGGGCATTCAGAGACGAAGGCCCACTCGTGTACCGTTGTTGACTACACAACACAAAGCTTTACGCCTCGCCTGGGCCCGCCAACACCGCCACTGGACTGTTGATGAATGGAAACACGTTGCCTGGTCTGACGAGTCTCGTTTCCAATTGTATCGGGTGGATGGACGTGTACGGGTATGGAGACATCCTCATGAATCCATGGACCCTACATGTAAACAGGGGACTTTCAAGCTGGTGGAGGCTCTGTCGTGGTATGGGGCGTGTGCAGTTGGCGTGAAATGGGACCTTTGATACGTCTAGATACGACTCTGACCGGTGACAGATACGTAAGCATCCTGTCCGATCATCTGCACCCATTCATGCCCATTGTGCATTCCGACCGACGTGGACAATTCCAGCAGGACAATGTGACACCCCACACGTCAATATTTGCTACCGAGGGGCTCCAGGAACACTCTTCTGACTTTAGACACTTCCATTGGCCACCTAAATCACCAGACATGAACATCAATGAGCATATCTGGGATGCCTTGCAAGATCAGAAGAGATATCCACCGTCTCGCACTCCTATGGATTTGTGGACTGCCCTGCAGGATTCATTGTGTGAATTGCCTTCTGCATACCTTCAGATATTAGTCGAGTCCATGCCACGTCGTCTTGCGGAACTTTTGCGTTCTCGCAGGGGCTCTATACGATATTAGGCAGGTGCACCAGTTTTTTTTGGCTCTTCAGTGTATTTTCGGGTATGTANGATTTTGTAGGTAACCGCTAGCAGTGAGATTCCCCTGTAGTTGTTGATGTCCATCTTGTTGCCTTTTTTGTGGATAGCAATAATTCTTTTTAAATTCAGAAACGTGTATTTCCTATCACGTAATTTATGTAGATTGTTTGCATCAGTGGCAAAATAAATCACATATCTTTTCTCTACCATCAGTTAATAAAACAATATTTGCATGTTATTGACATTTGGCACCGAGCTTTTAGTTTCTTCCTTTGTTACTCACAGAAATCACGAGTGTAAAAATTCTACTCTGACAAGGTGCTCATCCTAAAATGTTATCGTTCTAACCTATGTAGGCACACTCAGTACTTTAGGCTACGGTCTCAGGAAACATTGTAAATTTCTGTGTGTCATGTCGGTTGAAAATTAATGTGAACTACACAGAAAATCCTTCCATTAAATACACTTCGCACCCACGCCTGAGCCTTCAGTGATTCGAGGTTGTGACTTTTTTCAATCCAGCCTTCCTTCTTTCATTAGAGATACCTTGGAGTGAGTGAATAGATTTGGGTGGCTCTTTACATGGATGTCTTGGTGCCGAGGAGGGTGAAGCGAAGGGAGTATAGAGCATCGCTGGTATGAAGTTTG